>JAQGCM010000308.1:0-28690 GCA_034699705.1 Hymenaphorura dentifera | reverse complement strand
GAGCTGGCCCTCTTTCTCCTTGAATTGGACAAGAATGACGAAGCCTACAACAAATACTTTCAGTGGAAAGGAACTGGAGAGTTCGTCAACACACATTTCTTTTGTCGCCTCTGTGCCATGATCCACTATGTTGAGCGTTCGGAACACAAACCACGATTCTATGAAGATTTCAATAAATGGTGGCGAGGAAAAAACGTTTGTACGAGACGCTCATGGCGAAATCAACCAGATGTCTTCGACCTCCACTACGTTGACCGGCAGACAACAAATCATCAGCACCAGGAGACCACATCTCCAGCCTGAATCTTCCCATCTAGTCTCCTTTCTTCCCCGCAACCATCCCTCACCTTAATAGTAAATTATTATCTGCGCTACACTCTCACTTAAACTTATTCATTGATCGTGATGGACTCCCTGAATACAATTTCTAAGGTAAGCGAGGAGCGAGAAGAGAACCAACTATTTTACTATTTACCCGATCCACTACTTCGGATCTACTACTCCGAAGTTGTTCAATTGGGAGAGGCTACAAAAGAGTGCATATTTTTAAATTATATCATCGTTAATTAATATTTGAATGGGTTGATTGGTTGAATGAATGGATTAGAGAAAATGAATGTGTTTGATCAGCTCTCATTTTTCACAGCAAGGAATATTTAACACTTCGCTTAAGCAATTAGGGATCCACTTCTTTCCACTCAATTACATTCATAATTGATAGAAGGCAAGCATTCGCAATACGGATACCTAAACTGATTTCTAATTTTAGCAAGTTCGTTAGCCTTCCCACGGAAGAAATGTTGACTTTAAGCGGGGAAAGTACTGGTTCGTGACATTTTCATCCTAAAATTAAAAATTCTGGTGTACAAGCGGGTGAATTGTTCAGCAAAAAACTCACCGAAATTCAAACGTCAAATTAATCCTATAAAGCTATATGTGCATCTAACTTGAAAGAGTCAAACAGGGAGGTTTATTGCGTCGCATTGTTCAATTTAGCACGTTGTGACGGTTTGCCGATTGGCGGTATTGTAATGTGTGTGAATTTGTAATTTGGCTTTAACTAACTTGTGCAATAAAACATCCCAAGATTAAAGCGATTTAGCACATTGAAAAGCAAAGTGAGATTCGAAATTAGGAACGTGATTACTAAATTCTAATTCCAGAAAGACATTCCAATGCAAATGAGTTTTCCAGCTCAAGTTGAAACTTTTCCGTTTAAAATTATTCTAAAATCAGCCGTTTACAATTAGTTAAAACCAAGGAGGGTTCACTTTTTTCTTAATTAATCACGTGCAATTAATTATCAAACTCTCCTTGATTAAAACGTTAAGTTTTCCAAACAATTTTTATGTAATTCGGTGGGTTGGCGTAGTTTATGAAATATCATTCACTCAGCCGGTGCCAGAACTGTTTACTTCTTGACCATTCGACAAATCAACTCAGTAGTAAATATTCTAGGAAGGGGTCTAGGGGTAATACTTCATATTCTATTCTCCAATTTCGATGCTTCCAACTTCCACTATCAGAAAGAAAGAAATCTCAATCTTATGTTCTTTGTTTGAAGAACAGCTGGCAAAATTGCTAAAATGTCTCTTTAGCAAGGTACTTAATTTTCTTGTAAGAAAGTTCTGACGTTATTCAAATTTCATGAGGCTGGAACGGTGACCAATAAACTGAGTACAAGATGACGTACTCATTTTTTTTTGCTACTGTGGGTATTTTGTTGTTCTTATATTTACAATATATTATACTCACACTGAACTTAAAATGATTACTGACCAATGAAATATATTTACGATTTTTAAAGGTAAAGTTGGATGCTTTGAAACTGACTGAGAAAACTAAGAGACGTAAATTCTGAGATACTAAACAAGTTCAGTTAGCTCATAACGTACGTCATGCAATTTGTCTTAACATAAAGCAAAATAACGGTTGATTTGCTAATTATTACTCCAAAATTTTAATAATTCTGCCTTTTGTGACGACGGATGAAGGTTCTGTAGTCAGAACTGACGAACAAATTTTCTATTCAGCAAACACTATGTAAACCCACAGAGAAATTGAAGTAACCAATATGCTAACATTCCGGATATTTGGCATTCATTCCAATAGTCCAAGCGAAATTTTAGTACAATTAGTATCATCGTACGTGTTCCTGTCAGCAAAGACTAAAAATAGGCTTGGTGTTTAAGCAGCTGAATGCAAAATGTAAGACTTCAATTTGTATCGAATTATCAACTATGGAAGCGGTATTTTTCAGATACACAAATTTTGAAACGGCAAACTTGAATGTCAGATATGGACGTCTTGCGAACATGCATGGTACGTTCGTGAGTTCAGGTTGAGGTGTGCGCAACACTTATTTTAAATATTTTTAATTTTTGCAAGGGACTCGATATTGAAAGCTGAATCTCAAATTTCCTTTCTGCATTTGGAAAGCAATTACACATTTGCGTTTCTGAAGTGTCCATAACCAATGTTGAGATTTAAAAATTGTGTGTGTCTGAATCCTGAATGGAATGAATGTTTACGCTCTGCATGTTCTGATTGAGTGACGCAATCACAATTAAGATATTGTTTTGCTGGTGTTAAGGTTTTAATACAAGGCACATTTATGTACGCTTTACAAATAAGAGAGATCAAATGAGAAATCTGTGATATCATCATGATAAGTAAGCTAGTGTAAAATACGAAAACTCAAGCGAATGATTACAGATTACCAACTAGTTCATCAATCGAAAAATCCTATTATTTGCACGAAAGGTTGTATTCATACATTGAATTTATGCTTTCACCCCTGTGAGTATTGAAAATGGTGAACATGATGCTGTGATGCATAGGAAATTTTTGAAAGGTGCTAGAATGCATTTATTCCTGGGGACTGATTAAATAATTGAAAGTTCCTCGTCATCGTTTTGTAAACATCGGAACGCCAATATTATTACTAAAAAAATTTTGCCGATGCATTTGAGAACAAGTATGGTTTTAGGTCGAGATTACCAATGAAATGTTGCATTTTTGGTTTATTCTAGCAGCTCTGTTCAATTGATCGAGGAATTCATTTCACTAACACGACATTCATAATGTTTAGTCACTAAGATCAAAGGTGAGCAGATCAAAGTTAAGCCTAGCCATAACGTGCCCACGGGGACGTTCGTTTTGAGTGACCACAGTGACCATACAATCTACTCCACCAAGATCGTTCATCTCAATCAATTATTTGCTAAATAATCCTATGAGAAAATGTAGTACAAATACTTAAATTTAAATGTATTTGGCGTATGCAATTGTTTTTTAGTCATCGTGTCTGGAACACGATAGTTAGTTGTTTGTATAATAATGTTACTTATGTTATGGATTTACATAGTTTGTGACTTGACTATCACTTGCAAGACACTTGCGTGATGATCAAGCCGTTAGGTCAACGCGAACGCGTTTACGGCTATTATAGTTGTTACTTATTAATTTAATTTGTCATCCCGTGTCAAAGGGTGAACGTCTACTACATACTGGAGCTATTGTTAACTTAACTCACTCTATGTGGATCCTAGTCAATTAGTTCTCAGCGCTATAAAAATAAATTCGGACACACCAAAATACGGTGTGCAAATATTTAGCCATTTCTATTGCACGCATGCTAATTATTACATTGGGCTGCCGCCTAAATTAATAAACCATGTTGACAAAAAAGTTACCAGAAAACTAATCATACAGCTGACGAGGGAAACTCGTCTTACGTAACTCGGCTCCAGCCATCCCAAAATATTTTTAAACTGTTTGGGGTCCTCAAAGTAAAAATATTCAAAACTTGCTAATAAGTTTTTAAATGTCAGGTTAAATTGTGAAGCTGAAAAAGTTAAATTTGGTGAGACAAAATGTATGCTGGTGTTTTAAGGTTTTCAATTAACACTACATCGTTTTTATGTGGTTTTTCTAAATTTAAAGATGTTGTTTTGAAAATTTTGAAAAGTCGAATAGTTCGAACAATAAATATTTCAATGCGTACCTGGGCATAGGGCTCCAAATCGGAAAACAAATTACAAGAATACGTTTTTGTCTATGAATTCTGACTTTTCAAGAAATTGCCATGATCTTAAAAAATCACAGCTGCAAATTTTATGAAATTAACAAGCAAATTTCGAGTTATTTGCACTTGTGGGGACCCCAAAAAGTTTAATAAAAACTATGACATGATCGGAGCCGACATGCGAGAAGTCTTCAAGAGTAGAGTGCTTCAAGAATGCACCAAACATTCCTGATATCATTAAAATGCCACGATTACTTTCATAAATATTTAAAGGTAGTTAATAATGAAACGAGAATTGAATAGTAATAAGCTAATGTTCGCAAGTAGAAAGAACTGACAATTTCTAAACACGCACTACTAAATCTAAGAATATAAGCTTACTCTCGTCTGGGCTTAAACGTTAT
The DNA here is from genome assembly GCA_034699705.1 of Hymenaphorura dentifera. Lineage (NCBI taxonomy): Eukaryota > Metazoa > Arthropoda > Collembola > Poduromorpha > Onychiuridae > Hymenaphorura > Hymenaphorura dentifera. Next base: position 24,259 of record JAQGCM010000308.1, on the reverse strand, counting down.
AGTTCTCGCCTTGATGATGTAAATTAATAATACAATGTAATTCGAAAGTAAGAACTTGCTACGAGATCCTATCCGTTTTACCTTGTAATTGTTATCCAATATATGTGAGAATGATTGTGAAAATAAAAGTCTTAAAAGAAATGCAAGAGAAAGTCCTAAGTGTGCCCATAAATCTGATTTATTGCATTTGAAGATTCGGTTGGTGCAGGTGCAATGAATGTGCAAGTATGCGATGGAAGTTTGCCATATTAGTCAAGGCTTCTCTCATTTTACAAAAAACGATCTTTCAGCAAGGCAAGCTGCGTAGAAGACATTAACCGAGTGGGGAACTTAGAGAAAGCAGAAGTTTTTGTGTTTTGATCCAGAATAAGAAAACTAATGTGTGGAAGATCACACTTTCACACTCCATGCACTGAGTTGACACGTTGAGTCCTCCTCAGATGACATTTTGATTCGTGGTCCCCCCGATGATATTGGTTAAATCCTCAAAGGGTACAGAGAGGCAAAAATGACAGCACGACACATGTGAAAAAAAAACAAAAAAAAAACGAACGAACCTCTCTGTCTAGAGTCTAGAAGAAGACTTGACTGAAATGAGAAGAAATTTGTGAAATGGAGAAAATACCGTTCGTACGGGGCCTGGAACTTTTTGAAAGGAATACCAATACTGACGTAAGGACGAGAGTGTTGGAGAAAGCAGTGGCCCATCATGTGTGACACCTGAGACAACTCATCCATACTAAACTAAACTCTGGTCGAATAACCGCAGACTTTTCTCCCTAGAAACATTCTCACATCACAAACTCTCAGACACAAATGCTTCTTCAGCTAGAGAAATGAGATTACAAAAAATATCTCTAGACCACTATAATTCTCAAAGCATCGCTTGGCATTTGGCAAACGCGTGTGTGTCTGAAAACTATCTCACGAACCCTGCGTTTGGTTTGAGCCAAATGCTGCACCAAATTCAATTAAGAACTAAACCCGTATTTATTGCAAAAACATTCCTCCAGTGAAGAGCAAGGAGCAGGGACGTTAGAATGATTACACTCTCACTCGATTAACTGCCTTTAGATAAAAAATACTCGAGGAGTAGGAGTAACATTTGAAGTTGAATACAGCAAATAGCAATACATGCTGAAACTTGAAAATTTGAAAATCCGGCACAACCAAAAGAGAGGATAAGAAATAAGGCTTATTCCATGGTCCATGTTATAATTATGTATAGTTTTCAATTCACAGCTCAGCTGCGCTAGTAGAATTGATTTGATATGTTTATTTCGTTGTGCGAAGATCAATACAGTCAATTCATGTAATAGAAATATATATATTTTGTTTCTGAAATTGGAATCACTGCAACACTCATCATGCATGTATCGGTACTCGGTAGTGACAAACTCGAGAGTCCATTTGTCCTTCCCAAAAGCAGTCCTTTTGTCAAGTCCTGAATTAGTCGGGTCTGTTAGTTAGTACGACGTTGATCGGAGTTTCTGGAACTACTAGAAACTCGAATCTGGTTTGCACGCGACCGATAAGTTCAACCTTAAAATTTCGAAATACCTGTATGTGAAAAATGTAAAATTTCTTTATAAGTCTCAGCAACAAATCAAATAGGAGGAATGCTTGAATTACCACCTACTTTTGCTAGCACCGTAGTCATTTCCATTAAAGCAAATCGTCTGCCGGGACATTCACGTTTTCCCAAACCGAAATGGTAAAGATTTTTCCGATGGGGAAGGAATTCCTTTGTCCTGGATTCCCCGTTGAACAACCACCTTTCGGGAATAAATTCTTTGGCTCTGTAGAAGTTCTCATTCTGCAGATTTGCATGCCAATGCTGACACAGGAACAGAGTCTACAAAAATTGACAAAAAACAACAAGGTAAACACCTCCAACTTATTGATATTTGTCACACTTAATTGGTGACCAAGACATACGTATGCAGGAATCCTGTATCCCCTTAGTTGAATTTCTCTGTCTACTAATCGTGCCAGGTTTGGAGTTGTCGGGAGTAGTCGGAAAGCTTCCTTAATGCAAGCATCCAAATATGTAAGGTCCTTAATGTTGACTTCATCTAGTGTTGAATCTTTCTCTGGCAAGACATCTTTCAAATGTTGATATAATTTTTCTTGAACCTCTGGATTAGCAGCAATAAAGTCGATGCAGAAAATGAGAGAGTTGAGGACCTAAATGATCATAATATGCAAAGATAATACGTGATTCCCCGTTCAGACTTTTCAGGGTAACTATTGTGCCTTAAGAGGACAACAGTTGTTGCAAAAGGTTTGGAAAAACGACTCGAATTAAATCAGAAATGAAATTCTGATCAAACTAATGCAACCAATAAACCAACATACAGGTTCTATTGCTCCCAAAACGAGATCCATGGCCAGGACGATTTTGTCAAGTTCGTGAATTTCATTAGCTTCCAGGATAAGTTTGAGCAAACCTTGCGGTCCTGCCAGCACTTCCTCCTCAACAACACTCTTAAATATACTAAAATACAAGAAACCTAATTATTGAAAATTCCTGTTTTCTTTAACTATTCAGAACAGATTCACAGAGGCCGTACTCATAAGTAGAATCTTCACATTTCTTAAGGTCATCCCAAGTGCCATTTCGCCAATATTTCCAATGAGGAAATCCGTAATTACCATTGTGAAGTGCTCTGAAATATTTTTCTTGAGAAGTAATGAACAGGTCCAATTTATTTGGAGTGTTCAAAGCTAGTAACCCCATCCTTTTTCCAAGAACATTATGAAATGCACCTAAAATTGATTAGAAACACTTGTTTGAATTTGATAAAGTTTGAAAACCAATAACGAGGAAGAAATATATGCTCATAACTTACTCTCAGCATTGAACCGTACCAATTTAGCTTCGAAATCTCCAATCTCAACGCCCACAAATCCATGAAGTACTTTGATGAAGTCAGTAGCAATTTCATCACAATCGGAGACACAATTTGTTATGTACTTTGTGTTTCGCAACGTTGAAAGAAGGAGGGGTCGAAATACATGCCACTCTTCATTTTGTCTAAACAAATATTTCAATGAAAGCTCACATGAACTCTAAAGCGCAAATCTGATTTTAACAGAAGAAAGATAGAAAAACAAATATAGAAAGTCTTATAAATTGATAACCTACACGTTCACAATCCCAACAGAAAAATATCGATCTTTTCGTGTCTGCCGATAAGTTTTGACAATTTCGATGGGTGGACGAATCGTGCTGGCATTCTTGACAATGAAGTCAATGTCATCCGGGTCATACGCCAGAATAAGTGGGACATTCCAATACCACTCACATTTTATCAGCGGTCCATATTGCTTCAACAATTCTAATTTAAAAAAAACGTTTTGGAAAACTTTAGCACAACAAAATGGCCGAACGAAGACGAATGTCGGAGTTTCAAGCAACTAAAGCAAGGATTCCATCCAATTCGTCTCAAATTTTCAATGCTTGCTTATGCAAGCAGCTGCTCGATTAAATAACAAAATTCGAGCGGAAAATATAAGTATTGGAATTTTGGGAAAGAAAAAAGTTTGCAAGTTTGCGTTCGCATTGGACGTGTGTGCAAAAATTAAAACTGCTTTAGAATTAAATTAAATTATTTTAAATTGAGGAAAAATCAAATACTTTCGCTGTTTTGAGTCAACTTTGCAAAGTTCAGATCTTTGTCTCCAGTTGTGCCAAAGAAGGGCCAGGGCTGTGGACCGGGGAGTTTGGCAAGATCTCTTCTAGCTTCTTTGACAGGTCCTCTCATCCACCGTAAGAACCAATCGACTCCTCCAACTATAATTTTAATTAATTTATTTGCAATTTTTGCTCACAAAATTATCCAGTCATTCTACTTTCATTTTAATTTCAATAAACTTCAACAACACAATTTGACTAGAGGACTCACCCAACAAGCTTAAACAGAAGTTTAGGAAGTTGTGAAAATATTGCATTGTAAAATTACAGGTTGCATGAATTTTTTGGCAAAGACTTGGTCCTTCCAGTTCCATATTACTTCATTTTCCCGATAATCGATTTGCCTTTTCTTTGCCGTCTGCCAATTGTTGGTGTAATTTCCTGCAAAAATAAAATTGCACAAGATGTGCAATGGTTGATGATTATCTGAAATCTGCTGCCCAACCTTCAATTTTGACATTGATGTATTTGTCTATTTTATTGATTTTGTTATCATTGCTCTTGGGGAAATGATTCACTTCACACTTTGTCACAAGATTTGCACTAAATTGAGATTAGATTATCAGTCAGACACGAACAGTTTGCATCTGCTAGTATAGCTGTAGTACATTGGCTAAATTATATCACTAAATTAATTTGCAGAATGTTTTTTTTTTTTTTTACAAAATCGGGTTTCCACTACTACCCCAGGGTAGCGGTAGGTGAATGAAGCTGAAATTCTACCTCCGGACAAGTCCAGTCCAAAACTAAAAGCCACCCGAAAAGTAGCACTAGGTTAGGTTGCCAGGTGTATTTAATAATAGTCATTAATTTAATTGTGAGCACTTGACTAGGTGCAGGATGATGACATTGGGATCTAATTTTTAATGAAGGTCTCTCGAGTCTTGTGACTGCGTCTCACCTGCCTAACCTGGTTTCCTTCTGTTGTGTACATTTGGTTGATTTTTTTGTTCTAAAAACAGCCATTTCTTAATAACAGGCTCAGAAATTCTGTTCAGGTACTACATAATATGTAGTTAAACTATATTATAGTTTAACTTTTATATCATTTCGGAGCTAAACCAATACACTGCCAATGGGAATGGTCAAGCTATAACATATTGTAAAAAGTCTTGCAACATCTTTCTTCTGATATTGTTGGCCAAGTTTTTGTGACTTGTTCGGATTTTATCTCAAAGTAAGTTTAGTGTGCGGGTGTTGTGTGTTAGCTACGAAATATCAATAGAATGAATCAAAAATAGCATCCAGACAATAAAAATTAGAACAACACGGGCTCACCGTCGACGAAGTCCTTTGTGGACAAAGCTGACAATTATCGCTAATCTGATTCCGATATACAAAAGAACTCGCTGATTTTGAAAGAATTGGTGTGTTCGTGCGTTGTGGCTGGTTGATTGTGCAAAAACTGCGTGTGTAACAAGTTTTACCTTCTGAAAAAATAAATCCTGAGTGACTGTGATGGTAATTAGGAGTCAACGAACGAACATGTTAGGTCGAGACATAAACTTGAACTGGTAAAAAAAGATAAGACATGGATTTCGCCACATGTCTTTATCTTTATCGCATATGCTGCCCTAACTTTTATTTTTTATTCGAGTCTGATGAGAACAAACTCGAATCATCTTACCTGATTTTGACTGTGTATTTTGTAATGTTATTCTCTGTCCTTCTGGATTGAATAGTTAGAGTAAGGCTGGAATTCAATACACACTGTGACTGCGTGCGATAATCTGAAAAATATCAAATTATATATGTTGCTGATCTTGCAGACTTGTAAGCTCTCATTGTTCGGTTGCCAACAAAGTTACTGAGAGAATATTTACAGTCTGCAAAATTGAAATTTATTGACATTGCTCCGGTGTGGTGTATGAGCGTCGGCTAGTACGGATACGGAACTGAATTTGCACAAACAATCGACATAACTGACTGATTGTGAGTGTTTGAATATTTTATTTGTACTGTCAACGGTGGTACGGGTTTACGGTGGTACGGTTGTTACAAAACTGAACCACTGCAGTCTGCAATTTATAGATTTGATGTGTCAGATTTATTTTCATCGGATAGGACAGTTGACAGAAGTTGTTGCGAGTGCATTGCAAACTTATTTCTTTTTTGCGACCCATGTGCATTTTAACACAGCCATTGTAAATTTTGAGTCGCACTACATTCTTTATTCATATTTTGTTTAAATTTTTTATTAGACGTTCTTAGAAATAATGGCACTCAATGTTCTTCTCAAACTCTTGTATAAACTCTGGTATTGCACAACTTCAATGAATAGAATTTCAAGACTGATTGCATCCTCAAAGTTATTTGAGTCGAGTGGTTGACCGTGTTCTTGGCCTAAGGTCAATTCAATCGCTCTCTCCGCTGCTCAACTTCAGAAATGAAAATCAAATGGATCTTTTCTTAATTTCAAAAGGCTTGAGATGAATTTGACTCTTAACTGCTAGAATGCAAGCGAATGAAAAATGCAGAAAGCTTTCAGATATAAATACTCAGATTAAATGCAATTAAGGAAAACAAGTCCGACATAAATTCGTTTAATTGTTGCCGAATCAATAAAACTAATAGATTGATTTGTACGATCCCAAGGGCAGTTAGTTGGGGATTCAAGTTCGGGTTAGAGTTAGAGGTGAACTTGTAGTTGTAGCCCGGCTCAACCCGGTCGGGTTTGGGCGGGTTGAATAGAATATTGCGAGGAACGGGGTTCGGGGGGGTTGGTTTTCACTTTTTTACAAAATACCGGGTAGGGCGGGTCGCATTTTTCAACTAACAAGACCGGGCTACCCGGTGTAATAAATTCACCAATTTGGATTTTTTCACGTGCGTTACGCATTGCCCGGTTTGCACATTTGCAAACTTGCATGCATTCGCATTCTAGATTTCCGATTTAATAGTGACATGATGTCTGGAATTAAATTATGTCACCTAACATCTATTGGTGAAGCCTTATCGAGCTACCGAAGATCGAACTCTCGATCATAAAAAAAGAAAATGCCAATCTTTCGTCACAGGCTGTTTCGTCGTTTAGTATTTAATTAATTGAAAATGATACATATCTTTCAATCTAATCCACATATGTTCAATATTGTCAACTGCAATAATTACTTTTCAAAATTCATCATATTCATATTTCGGAACGTGAAATTGAATTTGGAAAGAAGAATTTTCAATTTCGTAATGGATCGCGCAGCATATTCTGGTAAATTCATGCCTCTCAAGCAGGCCAAGGACGCGTTCTTTGTAGAGATAGATGGTCCGAATAGTATATGCGGATAATTACCGAACACCGAATGTTGCTATTCGGGCACTATTTAGCCTAATTATTCGTCAACCGAATATTCAAGATATCCCTAATTTCTTGTATCGCTGGACGGACAGCGACTTCACTACAACGGAATTAATCAAAAAATGTAACTCGAATCCGTTGCTTAATTTAAGCTAGAATATATTACATGACCAAATGCAGAATGCAGCAAACCGTTTTAATTTATTCAATTAAATTTAATATGGATATTTTTTTCGGAATAAGGCTTTTAAAATTTTTTAACCGAGTACCGGGTTCGGGCGGGTTTTACCTAGTTTTTGCGTTTGAAGATTTCGGGTCGGCCGGGCCGGGTTTTTGAGGATTTGCTAAATTCTGAGTTCGGGCGGGTCGGGTTTTTTGGAGATCGTGCCCGGGCAGGTCGGGCTTTAAAATTCGGGTTTCTGAAATCTGAGAACCCGCTCACCTCTGGTTGCAGTTCATTTGTTCAGTTCAGCACCCGAACTCGGTTAGTTAGATTCCTCGGATTTATTCGAGCTATGATAAAATGAGCCCCCACCCGTCGAGCGGCCGTTACACTCAAGTTAAACACGTCAAACATTCTTCAAAACTAAACCTTGGGATTTTGGCACTTTCTTGACTTTTTTGTCGACTTGCGATTTTTCATTGCTTTGTTATGGTTTGCGCTTTTGCAGACGTGCCTGCTTTTGAGGAACGTCCGATGCCAAACCTTTTTTTGCTATTCCTACGCGAATAATTCTTTGCAAACTAGTTAAACAGGTTTTAAACACATTTTAACCACCTTCAATAAATCGTAGTTTAATTAATTAAAGGTCTAGGAAAAGAATTTTGTGGAGGTTAGAGACTGGGCTCGGAAAAGCAAGTTTGTGGCGAGCCAAACAAAACAAGTTGGAGTGACTGCTGAGCAGAGGATGCAAAATGTAAAACTGCTAACATGATGCTTATTTACATATAAATTAACTCCGAATTATGCTAATTCTCCAGACTAATTATTGTGAAATATTTCTACTTCGGAAAAAAAATTCCAGTAAAACCTTGAAGTTAAAATCAGGAGTTAAAATACAAATATGACCACGCCACTAGAGTAAGGTCAGAGAACGTTATCTATTGGGAATTGTATAATTATTACAAATTTACTCCTCCAGCCGGCAGCCAGTCAATTCATTGAAATAAAACTTGAGTCTCTCTCAACTTTAACCACACATGTATGGCGATTAGATAGATTTACTCGCAAAACTAGATAAACTATTTGACACCAAATCAACACTGCAAATGCCATAGTCTGAAGCTCTGGCGTTACCTTTTTTATTTCTCAAATCTACTATGCAATCTTCATTCAGAGCAACACTTGTTTATTAGAAAATAGTAAACACCGTGTCTTCACTCTCTTCACGTCGTTCGCGTCTTTTCGACAGAGTTCATACTTGCACGCCCTCGCGATGGGTGAGGGGCCCCACAATTGAGGGCGAGGGGTTCCAAAATTGAAGGCGAGGGGTGGCCATTTGGTGAGGGGTGAGGGTGAAGGGCATGGTGTGAGGGGCGCCCCTCGTGATGGCGAGGGGTGAGGGGTGCGCCTTTGTTCAACTATGACAGAGTTCCTTGCGCAAATTCGCACAAAGCCTGAATTGATTGAAATTACTTCGACGAATCAATTAATCCAAGTTCTTCAATGACATTACGATAATTGATCTATAAATAATAATCTAATGAATGAAATGAATAAGGACTGGACTCTTAGCGGACAGCACAAATACGATACTCAATAAAATCAGCATTATATGTAGATTTCTCCTTTCGCTAGAATAAAAGGAGTCTAAATGCATTTGTTCAGATTCAGATTTGTGCCTTTCAGGAGGTGATATTTTTGTATGCGATTGAACTGACCATAATTGACTTCTTGACTTGACTATCAGATTTACAGCAGAGAACAAAGGAGCCCATAGCTATTTCAGTTTTTATTAGGGTAGGCTTAGGCCAGGTGTGTGCCGAGTGCCCTTCGCATTGTAAGAACCCTTACCCTGACCATTTTACAATTTTCCCTTTCATTTTGGGAAAACTTGATGATCTAATGATTCCAATGCCAAGGTCAGGTTTCGTTTGGTACTTTCTCTGTGAGATAAAGGCTTCCTTATCTCAGTTTCGTTCAAATTGAACTACAACTCTTCGTATCGGTTGCTAATATCTCGTAACATTGATTTTTATTTATTACTTCTAGTTGAGAATGAATGCAGGTGAGGAAGTGCAAGGGTTGGTCGCTGTGAATAAGAATTTGGATGAGTTACAACTTTATAAACTTCAACTTCTTCAAAAATATCTTCAGCTCACACTGTTGGTCGAAAACGAGATGAAGGAGGGATTTATTCAGTTGGCGAGAGCAAGATATTTGACTGGGTCACGCTCATTATTTGGAATTCAGAATCTTTTGTCTGGAGACTCTAGTTTGGAGGAACTTAATGAAGAAGACATTTCTCCAACGGTAACTGTTCTAAATAATGACAGTCATCGAGAGCTTCAAGTTTCTTCTGAATCAACGGGTTTGTTGAGAAAAGACAAAAACTCTTACAAAAAAGTTGAAGAACTATTTCGAACTGCACTGGAGAGGAATATTCAGAGAGTTAATACGATGGATGAACTTAGGATAGTCAGCGATAAAATTAAAGTTGGGTTTCAAGAAAAATTTAACATTATTAATTTACCAGAATCATAATACAGGGTGAACAGTACAACACAGGAAATCATTTATGTAGTGTGTTACGACAACCGTGTGGTTGAAAAACAATTGTGATTTTGTTAAACTCAACCTCAAGTTGAGTATATAAAATAATTAGATTGTAGCGAAAGCGGGGTTGATAAAATCATTCCAATGAACTGATCTTGCACATTTTTTCTTAAAATGTCACTGTGAAATAATAAAATTGTGTCGGTGTAAAACTCGGTGTATTAGTTTTATTATAAGATTACGCATTCCTTTCCTTGTTTCAGTCGATGTCAAAACATACAGTGAAATTCATCATTAAACAAACTTTAACATGAATTCACAGATAAATAGATGTGTATGAAGTATAATCTCTCTTCTGTATCGATAAAGTTAAAATTCATTTAAGATGGCTGGCTCTGGCTGATCTGGATTTGGTGTAACTCCGGGGTGCCCAAGATTTCTTTGGACGACTAACGGTTTCGTCATCTGATTGCCTTTCTTCGTTTTTTCGTTTAGAGTGGCACACATATCCACCGAATGAATCATAACGGGAAAAATACCTGTAGTAATAACCAATAGTAGTAATCAATTACACTATGCGTAGGGGCAACCCAACCAATTTACCAGTTTGTATAGAATGGGATGTAATCACCCAATTTTTTAAGAATTAACTCTGCGTTAGCCTTGGTCCTTGGGTATGTTGTTAATATACAGTGAGACCTGAGAACCAAACTTACGTAATGAATTCATTCAAAAGCTCCACCACCGCACTCAGTCGTTTTCTTGGCATATTCGTCCGGCTCAGTACATCTGGTAATTTCACTGTAATTCAACAAGTAAGGTTTGAAATATTTTGGAATCAGATTACAACATGGCGTTGAGAGTTTGTAGTCGCAACGAGTATACTGATAATACCGTAACTCCGCTTTATTTGAATATTTATAATTTTAACTAGTCACTTACCAAAAGTTCGCAGAAGATGTATACCTCCATAAACGGAAGAAGGGCTAAACTCCTGTCCCTCTGTATTTGGCACGGGTGGCACGAGTTTCCAGTCCATTATATCATTTATAAATTCACTCGTTCGGATCCGGTAAGCTTGGTATGCATTGGTCTTTGGCCTTTCAAAAGGCAAACGGGAAGCGGATAAGGATTATTAGTGCTAAATTAAAAATTATTTATTCAATTCCATTCGAGAATGCACAATATACCTGACAATATTTGATTCACTAGCATTTGAAGGCCCTGCGACACATTTCCTGGGAAACTTTTTCATGGGTTTATTAGTCTTCTTGGCAGAGTCATCGGCATTCGGAAGAGAAGGCGATTCTAAAATAACAGAAGTAAATGCATTTGCATAACAATCCTTTTCCTTCGAATCAGCTACGTCAGTTAATTTACGCATATAATTTACCAAGTAGGATGTCGTGAAAAAAGTCTAATGAGTCGAATTCAGTTCGATCAGTAGCAGCGATGTATTCGGCCACGTTTCTGAATATAAGTGTATAAAAGTTCATAGAATATATTCCCATAATAATCATCTCCACTATTATAGCCTATTCAATTGAAACTTACATTCTACAAGGAGTTTCAATAGGCTGCAGATGTTGGGCAGATTTGAATTGCTCTACTTCTTCCTTGTACAGAAGAATTTGACGAAGTAAAAAATCGAACAAAATTCGAATCCCTTCTACTATTTCTTTGACAAGTTCAAATCGGCGAACAACAGGATTTAGTTCATCTAGGTCATTTTTTTCGTCGGCTACTAGTTTGGCGAGATCAGTCTTTCCAGTAAATCCGGCTGAGGTAGACGGACCTGAACAAAGTTTATGAAAACCTGCTGGGAGCATCGGTTGTATCAGACTCGGAATTGATACTACTGGCGGAGGCGCCTCAGCTGCTCGATTCTTCATTGTTCGAATCCACTGGGCTAATTCAGTCAATGCGTAGTGCTTTACATAATCCTCCAGAATACGTGTGACATTCACGTTGGCAGGAAGATGAACAAGCTGGCAAAATTAAACGAAAATATTTTATTAAATATTAGAACAGGCTTTTGTAATTTCGTAGTTCTATTCTACGATGACGACTAAATCTAGCAGAACGATGGCCCAAGTGCAAGACGAGCGAGTAAGCAATTCTAGAATGAAATTTTCCTTACTGCGAAATAAATTAAAAATACTGGATATACAACGATAAGAATGTTGAGATTTAATGGCAATCTTACTTTCTCATCCTCAGTAACGGCGTAGTAATCGTCTTCTAGCCTTTGTTTGACACATACTGGAATGACTATTGGGACACATTCAATCGTATCGTCAATCTCTGACACATCTCCCTCAATAGAATCACCGCTGCTGGAACCCCCAGCACTCCCTTCTGACCCTGTCGCGGGTCGTTTGTCGACAGTAGCACGTATTAATTCAGAAATACTTAAATGCGGTTTTTTCTTTTTCAGTTTCCTGTAAACAATTTGTACAAAATCAAACATTACTTACGATTGGTCACAACGATTTCAAAATTTTCAAAGCTAATCCAATCTAGCCAAATCTGCACTGCAAACTGTAAATAGTGTTGATCTCGTAAAAATTAGCCCAGTTAGAAAACAACCAAGCTAACTTGATTGATTTAAATTCTAAACTTGCACAGACAGCTGCAAAGAAGGTATTTTAAAGAATGTGACTTTGCAAAGATATACGACCACCTTACTCGTCATCGTTATTATCGTCATTTGTAACAACGATAACTATGTTGAGACTCGATTCATTGTAAATTATAGTAACTAACCAGGCTTGGTTCAACTCGGCAGCCTTCTCTTTCAGTTCAACTTGAAGTGCCAAATTTTCTTCATCCCTTTTGAGAATGTACATTTCGTCCACGAATCGATCCCATGATGAGTTCCACCCCTTCAACAAAATCACAAAATTTCATTAGTATTTGTGCGACTGTCAAGTCCATTTTTCTTCTTCTTCCAGCTCAGCTCTCTACCAAAATCTTATCATTTGTTTATGCTTATGACAAATATTTAAAAAAGAAATATCCGATATTCCGATTTTTCATAGTTTGTTCGATTTTTTTGTGGATCCGAATCCAGTATGATCTTGAAATCAAATCTTGAAAAAAACTCACCTGGAAGTGAATCCGGTATTCAATTGTTTTCTTGCCTTTATCTTTCCGCTCTACAACTTCCAGCACCTGCAACACGGACAATTCAATAAAATATTTATCAATTTACTAAAAACATAGTTTGCACAATTCTTAAGACTTATTTTGAAATGAATGCTATCAAATCATACCTTGGAATCATACAGAACCTTAGCTTTGGTTGGGTCTGGTTCATAGCAAAGAACTTTTTCATCAACTGCAAACAATGCATTTGCAACATGTTTTGAAGAGTTTTTTTGCATTTTTGCAATAATTCTTAGCTATTCACTAACAAATATAGAGTTTTTATAATTTGTCTGCAAAATACTTTGGTCTTGAAAATTAAAATACACGCTACGTTGGATGCATACAAATAAGAGATTCGTCGAACAATAATAGTGTTTAGGTTTGTTTAGGTCAGATATCAGGTGGGTTCTTCTAAAAACTGTTCATTTTCTTCCCAGCAGCCCATAATAGACTCAACTCAATACTAAATGACTTGTTGACCAAAAGGGTTGTTGACCCCAAACTCCAAACTGCACTGGAAACTTGAATTTTTGTTCAGATTTCGGGAAGATCGCAACTTTTTTTTTGTTTCTCGCGGCTCGGTGTGGATTTGAGTTTTGGTTTTTTGATAGAGTTTGAAAGGACTAGAAGGGTTGTTGTTGGTTCGTGAGAATTGTTTCACAATTTTTGCATTGGATTGGATAACTTCGTTTGGACTCGGCATAACGTTCATATGCACTACAAAGAGAGCCGCCGCCGGTGAAGTACTACAACGTACTATAGGAACAACTTAGGAGGTCTCGTTTCGTACCTAAGAGCTGCTAAGCTCCGAAGCTAAGAGCTAAGCTTAAGCTAAGCTTCTAGGACTTGAACACTTTGCCCAATATTCCACCATCATCACAAGGTTTAGAAATACTAAAATCAGAAAATTTACTTGAAAAAGTTTTATACAACAACAACAATCGAGAAGCTTCCAAAAGTTGGCATTCCATTGTTGTTGTTGTCATCCAATAATACTCTGGTTAATAACTGAAATTTCAATATATTTGATTGAGCTAGTTGGATTCGAATTGTTGAACGTCTGCCTGGCTGGTTGGCTGGAGTGGTCGGTCCGGAGAAACATCAGGACAGGTCGACTCTGGTGATACACTTTGTGTTTCTATTCAGGTTGGACAAAATGAGCTCAAGCACAAAAAGGTAACGTTTGACTGATGGATAAATAGACGGATCTCTGTTTTTTAAGCTAAATTTTGACTCTAATATGTTCAGGAATGAACATGCATTGATGCACAAGTTAAACGCGAAACCTGCTGCGATCACTGCGTAGACCAGACCGACATTCCTAATCATTTTAAATACTAACGGCGATTGAACCCATACGATGATGAATCACCTTAAGGTTTATAAGGACAAAACAATTGGAATTGGTATCAGAAATGACGATGCAAAGTTTGCAAAGTGCAAATTGAGTTGGAATTACTACATTACATTTAGGCAAGGCGAGCATGTTAGATGGTACGGTCGCGAAATTCGATTCAAATATAGGATTTGTAGGTAACCGAATGGCCGATTCCGAACTGAATTTGGCGTTTGTCAAATTACGTGTTTTTAGAATTTTGCAAAATTGCAACTACTCTAGAGTCGCAAAAGTTGTACTTTCTCTAAGGAAAAGCACATGAAATTTCCAATATCCCTTGCATTGTGCAATGCTTAGATGGAAATGACGGTACACTTACAGTCAGCTCAGTTGTCCTGTCGTAATTGTAATTTTAGCTGGAGATTCCGAGCTCAAGTACTTTAATTGAAATTCGGGAAATTTTCAAACCTTTGGACTGACGACTAAAGACTGGGCAAATTAGCTAACAATTGAGATTTAGAATGCAGATGAGATGATAAGTTGAAATTGAAATGAGAATTTTGGGAGAATAGATTGATAACAATTTTTTTAGTACAGACCAACGAATTGAAATTATTAGTCTTTTGTGACTAGTGTCGGGAAAATAGCCATGAATTTGACAACTTTTTCAGTGGCCCAGCTCGCATTCATCCCTCCCAAACAAGCCGGTCAAATTGGAGGCAAACCAACCCTCACAAATCTAGTCGACCGCTCTGGCTCCATGTCCACTGAATCACTAATACTTCCAAAATCCAAAATTAAATCAAGTGAATTCTAAATTTCCATTCCTACCCATTTGTGACCTTGACCCGGTTGACCCTTTTGACCTGGGTCAAGTTGTTCTGTTTCATTTAAAAAAAGAGTTGGCCAAATTCTTGTACCCTTGCCGTCTGGAATTGAAATGGGTACTCCTGACCCCTCGCCCATATTGCGTTGGCTGCTGACTCACGATACAAAAATTAATTACGCTGACGCTGAGTAATTTAATTTGTTACTAAATTGTTTTCTAAATTCTAGACAAACGTGTTGCAAATGTTAACAAAGTTATATCTGCTGTCGTATTGCGACAATTGTGAGCGTCGAGCAACCCATGCTTCGAGGTTTATTCGGCTAGCCTAGTAGCCTACCGTGCAGCAAATTTTGATTTGATCCATGATTGTGATTTACAAATTGTTTTCTTTATTTTACAGTTTCGGTGGTGGAGGATCAGGAGATAATAAGGAAAGTGTACGCTGTCAAAAATGCCTACAGCTTGGGCACTGGACATACCAATGCCAAGGGAAAAGGAAGTACTTGAGTGCACGTAGTCGGTCTCAGCGTCTCAAGGAGTCCGAGGAAGATAAAGTGAAAAAGTGGGTCTATGAATTATTCATTTTTCACTGCAGTTTTCGCAGTATTTTCGCATATTTTTTTATGACTTTCCCAACGTGTAATATTTTGGTTCATTTGAATATTTTAGCAAAGCAAAGGTGGTTTCTGAAGAAACAGTGACTAGCACATGCAGCACTAGCTCTAGCTCTGGGACATCTGACTCTGAGAGTGACTCTTCCTCATCATCAAGTACTTCAGCTTCCACCACGTCTTCTGCTTCATCCGCGGATTCATCTTCTCCAGATTCAACGAGTCAGAAAAAGAAGCAAAAACGACGAAGGAAAATGTCATGAATTAGCCATATGACTTGCATGGAAACTGTAAACAGGGTCTAAATAATGACTTAAAATATAAAGCTGCTTAACACACATTGATAAAATAACGACAACAAAATAGTTCCACCAAATTGTACCATGGGTACTCAATCGATGAAATAATCTAAATCTTAAAATTGGCAAGTTTCCTCGAAGAATTGCTCTGTGCATGAATTGTAGTATTGTGTTTCTAATTATTAAATAAAAAAGGTTACCCAAAGCAAAAGCTTGTGTTAAAATTTAAATATCAAAATTGAGTTGTTGAATGTTTTAATTTTAGTTTTTATTTACTTTGAACTGAAAATTCTGAACTAGCTAATATTTTATACTTGTACGTACTTATGTATGGATTATCCTAGACTTAATAGTTTGTCACGTGAAATAATTTATTAATCATTTGATACTTTTAAGTTACGTATTCTACATACCTAAGCCATTTTAGTGTGAATGATATTTGTATTTTTTGGTTGGTTGGTCGGCAGTGTACAATGAGAGATAAGGAAGAAGAGCTTCCATGATTATGGACGAAAAGAGGTTAAGATGTGAGTAGATCAATTCAGCCATTCTGATTTTCTTTTACCTCGGACCTAAAATCCCTTCAAGCAGGATATAGAGTCGAATTCGAATTTCGAATCAGTCGAACCTAAAATTTACATAGAATGTGCACTGTATGTTGAATTATCAATCAAATTTAAGCAAGTAAAGTAAAACCAATAATAATTGTTGGAGTCTCAACGATTCTTCATTCCATGAAAACTAAAGTGGGCATGTTTTTAGTTCCAAAAATGGCTTTGCAACAGGCCGGGATCAAACTACAAGTGCTTTGCTTCATTCTATCAATTAAATTATTTTGTTTAGATTTACTCGTCTTGTTTGACGCAAATTCTTCCAATTTTTCCTAGTAGTATCTAATGGTACCTGCCTGAGAGCAATAAAATTTGGAACCAATTTGACCTTCTGATTTAGTAGAATCTCACACCGACCTGCCAGCTAAAAATATTATGGGGGACGAGAAAATTCCAACTGCACAGCCCTTGTCGTCGTCGTTCGCGATTCATTAGTGATCTCAATCTTATTCTATTCTTATTGCCGATTTCCATTTGTATTTGACTGTGAGAAATAAATATACGAGTGTTGCAAAAACCACAAATACTGAATGCACGAAAACCGAAGCAGTTATGTCATAGTATTATTTTATTTTACAACCATTGGTAATTATTTCACTTCAACGCGAAGGCACGAGTATTTAGAGTAATAATTATTATAGTGTGGTGAGAGCATACGATATCACGTTTGGTTTCATTTGTATTCTTAAGGTCACGTGTAGGATAGGAATCGTCGAAAACTAAAATGAATACTTTTCTGTAAATTATTGCTACTACTAATGCTTAGTTATAGTTATCAAATAAGTCTTTAGTTTCTTATCTTTGTACAACAAATTTTGTTTCACCTAAATATTCTGGATTCACATAAGAAAATAGAATTTGATTTTTATAACAAAATGTACATAAATACTAAGCTAGTTCTATAGTCTATAAAGCGGGAAAATTATTCGTCCATCTTGTTTCCATATACCTCAGGATCACAATGATCATCCCCTTTGAAGAAGCTTCGAAGAAGCTAAAAAGAATAAAAATACATCGATAAGAAATTGAGGTAAGAAATGCAATGCCTCGATATTAAAAATTATGCAGCTGATCTTACGCAAGGTGACGTTTTTTGAGGTATTCTTTAACGGCAGGAGGGAGGCGTGGTGCGCCCTTACTATTTCTTCCTTGCCCTGGAATTACCGCGACGTAAAGCCTTCGTATAGCTTTTCTTTCCACATAAGCAGATCGCTCCTAAATGAAAAATTTCAAAATTGAACTAAAGCTACGTCACAGATTCCGAGTAGGGAGTTATACGTGTAGGGCTTATATACTTCAGGACGATTATAACCATATCATACATCATTAATTCACCGATTATTTGCATTGAATTAAAAATTAAGAGTACGATTGAGACCATTGAGACACAAGACTGACTCGGACAAAGCAGACAAGAAACTTTGCGAAGTTTTTTTGCTAAAAACAAAGTTTAGTGCGTCAAACTCGTGGTCTCTAGATCATGTCTCATGTGTCCGAGCAAATAATCAAATTTAAGCTTAAGCTAAACTAAACGTTTATTTTGATGCCGTCCATAATCGCAATTTGACATGGTACGCATGTGCGGAAGGCTTGGTTTATAGTCGTACCAACGGTTTTAATCGCCGTGAGGCGCGTGAAGTTTGTAAGTCCGTCACGTTTCACGTGGAACTCCCTAATATTAAGAACCAATCGAATTCAACTTACCCTTAAAAACTTGTCCAGAACTTTTGTAGCTTCAACAACATACAAATGGTGAAGGTCTAGTGTATTGGCAGTAAGCTTGGCGTGTTCGCAAATAATGTCCGCCGCCTGTTCATTTGCAAAAATCATCCTACCTTGGTAATACTTCTCCTAAAAATATTGTGAATTATGTGAATAATAGTATAATTGATTTAGCTTATATAAAAGTATAATATATCTAATCGCTACCACAAAACTTTGCGAATAATAATAATAATAATCTTCGCAATCAAACAACTCTGACCACTGACGATTAAAAATTTGGTACGTAATGTAAAGTTCCACCTAACCACAATCTAAGATCACGAATCCTCATGGACAATAAACAAACGACGGATCAATTTCTCTCTAAAATTGTCTATGTTTGGTAATGAATGAATGCTTACCAACTGTATGTAATAGTCAGCTCCACCGTTCCTTCCACCTTCTTTCGCCATTCTTTGTTTCACTTCAATCCTTAATTGCAAAATATTTCCTGGTTATTGTATTGTATAAGCACTGCACACATATGCACAATAGAAGTGGTCGTATACCTTAGCAAATGATATTTAACTGCCACCATTCTCCAGTCATCCGCTGTCAGGTTTTTCTCAACTTGTTGAGAAAAATACACTGGAGTTGGGTTGGAATACCAAATTTGTCCCTAAACAAGTCAAACGATAATTACCAACTGTGAACCATGGACCTACTTTTATATATTAATCTTGTAGTGCAAGTTGTTACAAATAGCTTTCATATCAAATCAAATACGCATTGCAGAGCGCTTAAATATTTTGAAATATCTAGAAAAATATTTTGCAGCATTTCAAATAATATAGAGCATTAGTATATCCTGGTTACGTAACGTATATAAGAAAAACTTACTTGAGGAATCTGTTGAAAGTCACGCATTGGAGGTTGATCGGACTCAGGTATTCTTTTGTTGTTCTTGTCACTCATTACTGTCATGACCTCAGAAATGCCAACAAACTTACTAGGATGGTTGGCCTTCAAAATGCCGAGAGCTTCGTCAAATACGCATCCGGCTTTTGCGTAGACAAGAGTGATTTCAGATCGGGCAACAGAAGGAAAACCAGAAACAAGCTTGTCCAGCTTCAGTTTATCTGCAAGTGTGGGCTTGATCTGCGCTAGGTGTTTTCTGGTGTCCTGTTGTTCCCGTTGCTCACGTTTGGCCTCTGAAGCCATGATCTCTCGGAGACTCGGGGGATCATGGCTGGTTGCAGGTTGATGTGAAAGCGAAAGCAATTTGAATTCTTCCACATAATCCTCCTGCAGAAGTTGCGAAATCAGTTCGTCACAGGCAGAATCGTTTTCATTTGCAATTTCGCCATCGTCTTTATCGTCGTTGGAGTCTCTGTTGGCGTATGGGTTTACAGATTGTTGAAGCCAATTATTAGCAAACAACTTAAACAGTTCAAACCCCAGC
Source organism: Hymenaphorura dentifera (assembly GCA_034699705.1). Taxonomy (NCBI): domain Eukaryota; kingdom Metazoa; phylum Arthropoda; class Collembola; order Poduromorpha; family Onychiuridae; genus Hymenaphorura; species Hymenaphorura dentifera. The sequence goes on along the minus strand of JAQGCM010000308.1, from coordinate 4,552 downwards.
TTAGGTGGAACTCTGATTTTTAGAACATCTTTCGGGAGAGCCGATGGATCTAAGGATGCCAAATCCGAATAAATGTCTGCGACCTGATGAACGAACATCGGATCTAGGTTAATGTCGAACCAATCGTCTCCATCCGTCGGTTCAAACAATTCGCCTACTTGCTCGTTTGGAGAGTTAGGTTCAATTTCAGAAACTCTTCTTTCCCTATTTAAAGAGCTACAATCACTTCCTCTTCGCTGTTGTGTAAATCCGGGTGGAACGGAGTGGAAATTCAGATTACCACAATAGTCCTTCTCTATACCATTTCTCTTGTCCAAACTAAGTTCTTCGCTCTTACTACGCCTCACGGCGTTATCTGATGAGGACCTTTTCCCAGAAAGAAACAGTTCACTCCGTCTTGGCCCTTCACAGGAGCCGGACATTACATAACCTCCTTCAACCAAAATGTCAGAACACCAATTCACATCTCCATCGCACTGTGTAAATAGATCGTCCAAGTAATCTGTGGGCACTGAAGGAAAAAGGTTTTGCAGCATGTTAGCGGACGTTTTCTTTTTTTCACTGTCGCTTTCAAAATCTTCAAGTGCAGTCTCAAGATCCAATGAGGAATTCAAACCACGTTTGTTTTTCGTTTTCCCCCCCTGTAGGAATACGGTGGGCTCATTTACATGAGTAGAGGGTGCACAGTCTTCATTTGAAGCCACACAGTAGTCTTTAATTGAGTAATTGTCTTCTCGAAATTGTATCTCTTGGGTTGGTAACGAACAACTGCTCGATGCTAAGGTCGGAGACTGGTAATTCGGAGACGCCTTCTTGTTCATTTCTACAGTGGGAGAGCACAACGCCTGGCTAGGAACAAACACATTCGATCCCGGAGCGGTCTTGCCATAACTGACATCAGGACTCAACGGTTGCCGATATCTATCAAAGGTAGTCATGGGACGTTCGGACGCAGAAACTTTTAGCTTTTGAACAGGATTGGTGCTCCTAAAAAATTGATTTTCGTTTTGTCGATTCTTCGACACCTGGGCAATAAGGGAATCTGGAGTAACGTTGAATTCCCATCTATCCAACATCTTTCTGATGGAGGCCTTTGGCACTTCATGCGTGTTCTTCTTTGACAACATTTGAGCATTTCGTTTCCATGGGGTATTTGGCTCTAGGATTTCTACGGTGTAACCAAATTTTGCAGCCAATTCCACGTACGGAAGCATTTCCCGCGATTGTGTATTGGTATTGTCTATGACAACAGGGCTCACACTGGCCTTCATGGCTTTCATGCAGTTTCCTTGGCATTTTGCGTGAGCAGCACTTAGCTCCTTTGCGTTGAACACGTAGTGGCCGAACTGATTCACGAAATGATCATCTGCAGAACAGATGACACCGTTCTCACTGACCCCAGCAATCAAATCCGCCAACGTTGACTTTCCACTGCCAGGTACCCCTATATAAAAGTTTACACAAATCATTTTTAAACAACGAAACACTGGCATCTGTTCGGACTGTTGGGCACGGGCAAATCAATTCATCAACTGGGAACTCCAATTGCAATATGGTTGCTTCTTGTTAATAATAATGCGCTCACTCCAGAAACAGATCTTATGATGTTGTTCTTTCGAGCATTCATTTGATGTATGCACTGATACAGAACAACAGATAAGATTTCCAAGGCTATAAAAGCGTTAAGAACTTTACTCACCTCTTAGCAAAACCAATATTTTCAGAACATTTGCACCGTTTTTCGAACTAATCAGACGAAATATACGTTCAGACGTCTCATATTTCATTTCCTCTTTCAAGGCCTGTTGCATAGCCTCACGGTCAACCTTTTTCCGGGGGTTTCTCGATGACTTGACAGGTTGCCATATAATGTCATGGTCTTTTTTAAGCGACAAACGTGGTGCTACCATCGGGACCGGAGCGTTACTTGACTGAGTTTTGCTTCTATTTTCAATAAGCCGTTCGCCGAAAAGACCCAAAGGGCTAACGTTTTCTTTCAATGCTCCAGATGAGTGGCTAAATAGACGAGAATACCCTGGTGGTACTTCGTTTGTGTGACTAATGCCATTTGTATTCGTATTCGGTTGGATATTGATAGAACTAATTTCAAACGGCACGGGTGATGGAGTAAGAGCTGGCCATTCTAGTGACGTTTCATCTGCCATTGCTGGTGACGGTGGTTTCTCTTGATCCTCCAAGTATCTGATAGAACGCTCCACTACAACAGGAAATAACAGGAATGTAAAATGTAAATCGGCGAATACTCATTTCTTTCTACAGAACCTTAAGACACTCGGCTTTTGCAAAGACAAACGCTCTCAATTTTACGATTCGTATTCACCGTTAAAGTAAAAAGTGAAGACGAATAAGGTTAACTTAAGCACTTTCTATTCTCAATACACAAAAGTGATATTCAATCCATTCCAACAGATTGTAAAATTCCATTTACAAAAAAATTCCAAAGAAAGTATATTCCAACTTACGGTTCCAATTGAAGTTGGTCAGAACAGACTCACAGATATCTTCCTCGATTTCAGGAAATCGCAGTTTCATCTGCTCAATTTTGGAGCTTGATGGCAGGTTCAAATAAGATTTGCTGAAGAGAACAAAATACCATTGTACCATGAGTAATAATAGTAATGGTTAAATTTTTAAATGTTAAATATAGTAATAGTTGCCCAGGGTTAGACCCCTTCGTCGTCATGTCTCCTCCGCCTTAATTGCATTGCAAAAACTAAAAGTACAGGAAGAGATAAGGAAAAAGGTTTTTCGTTCCCATCCCGCCCTATACATTTTCAAAGCAAAACTGGAACGCAACAACGCAAGATGAGCCAGAGGAACTATACGTTTGTAGACCACAGAATTTCATCCATATTTTTTTTTACAAAATTGATGAATTTTAATTAATTCTTTCTGGTTTTGGCGTTAAATAGTTTTGACTGGATATGAATAGTATGTAAATTGTAAACTTACTTTTTCTTTCGGAAACTCATTTTGAATTATGAGAAAGAGAAATGCAAACAAGGGTCTTCTAATGTTTTAAAATGAGCGAGAGCCTTTGCACATCAGAATCTAAAGGTATAACAACATTTTTAGATTTTTTTAGAACTCCATTAATACAAATATTTACTCCGACTTTTCACAATTTGGTACGCACCCCAGGACGCTAAAGAGTAGGACGTTGGATATGCTCAACTTTGTTGTATTTTCGCACTGATCGATCACAAAATTCATGTTCTTGACTGCAGTAGTAAGCTTTAAAATTCCACGTGCACATGATGCAGATTCAAATCACAGTATTTTCTTCGCGAATCACAGGGCTCTTCTGAATAAGCTGTCGAAAATACAAACGAAAATTAGCACAGGTTTACATATAATAGGATTAGGTAAGATAGGCAATAAAATATTTCTTGTAGTGCTAATTATTGACAAACGCCCTACCAATCAAATTCAAATTACTAATTCCCCATTGATTGATTGCTTTCAGTCCAGCCAACACTATAGGAATTTCGATTACATGCAACGTGCTTAGCAAACGAGCACAATTATTAAACCCTCACGCAGTGGAAATGGCAGATTAGATAAATTGAGGTGAAAATGAAAATGGTAGTGAAATTGTCAACACACTACACGCTCTTTGTGGTTAACTTAAATTCATTGTGTTTGGTGTTCTAACCATCGAGATATCTTTTCGAACATTTGTAGATTAGGGCGGAACTACTTATAAGCAGGTTTCGTTTCACCATAGTTAAATTCAAGGTAAATGTGGTAAACTGAATTTCAGTGCGAGTGCAGTAGTAGTTAGCTACTAGTTAGGTAACACAGGGACATAAATACGAAAATACATGCATAAGCTTAATACGCTATTAGCCGATGAAAATGGTGTAGAAGCTGGAAGGCCAAAGATGCACGTGCAAGAAATGTCCTAAACCAGTAATGAAACTAAACAACATAAATAAACATAGTTCTACTCATGCACATGCAAAGTCTATTGCATTGTACAAGATCCTGGTTTCCTGTTATTTGTTGCAAACGACAACTATATTATTGCCAATTAATATCATGAACAAATGATACCATGAAATTTTGCAATCAATTCCACAGATTCAATTCACTTACATTAAATTTAAAATCAATGGCAAATGCTGATAAAAAACAAGGTTAAGTGGACTGTTTTTTATATTTATTATATCCTTCACTCTTCTCTCAACAAGCCAGATCAGTATTCCAAATTGCTGTGATTACTGACGTCTCTAAGGATAATTCAGACCACATGTTTTCCGACCTGGAATTCCTAATCTAAATCCGACCTGGTCGGCGGGTCTGCCTAAGTACTAAATACCATTGTCTAAAAAAATAAAGGAGCGAACTAAACGAATACTATCGAAATATGAATAAATTAAAATATTAAAATTAATTATACAGATTGGGACGGGATGCTACGAGAACGGCAATAGAGACTTCAAAAGCTAGTTGAGTCTATTCTCACTTCTCACTCACTTTGAGCAAATTTGGGCTTTTGGAATCTCATTTGCACAAAACTTAAGAAATG
>JAQGCM010000307.1:0-28712 GCA_034699705.1 Hymenaphorura dentifera | reverse complement strand
CCGACTAATGAAACTCATTAGCTGGCTTTTAATAGTGCTTTGAGAAATGTACGGATAGGTAGCTGCCATCTGAACTTGCAGTGGGACGAAATAATATTCATTGCGTGTGTGTAGTGTAGAGATCAAGGTGCAAACGGCACTTGATTCTTTTCAACTTAAGTCCTTTTCGCTGCTAATTATCAACCTAGCTTAATAGAGACTTAACAACTTCGCTCCTACATGCGGCTTAACTGGTGCAGAAGCTCCCTATCACTTTAGATTTGAACGAATTGCAAATTGATACCATGACCGCTTCGGAGGTTACTGATTGAGCAGATACATCATCAATTGATTCGCTAGACTAATGGGCTGTTAGACGTTCTAGGGTAACACTCCGCCAGTACAAAGTCGAAAACAAAGGTATCTCTAAACCGGGGCATGAGGTGGGTTGATGAAACCAAAAATACTATTTTGATGACAGATAGATCAAATAGAAAAGCTCATTTGTTTCGGCTTGGTTTCAGTTTCATCAGATTCGAGATATTCTGATATTCACCATTTTCTCTATTCTGCAGGTTTAATAGGAAATTACTAGCGACTAGCCTTCATTAGGATTAATGAGAGTTGCAAATGTAAATTGATAAAGCAGAGGACTCGCATCTTGAAGTTCTTTCCGAGCTCTGCGTACTTTCGCTCCCATTAAATGTCAAAAACAAAAGTCAATGAAGCTGTTGAGCTGACAAGCACATTTGCGTTCGTACCTGAACTACTGCAAAATTAAGATCTTTTAAGGACCAAATTTTTAGAGAAGTATCAAATTATCAAATACCTTCTTGTTTATATACTAGGCCTTTATTATTGCCTTAATGACATTATGCAAAATATTTTGTCCTCCAAATTGTGCCCATTTAGCGTGCCTTTAGGAGCCGATGAATGAATGGATATGAAATTTGAGGTTGCATAATAACACGAATTTTACACGGTGGGACGATGAGAGTGTGAGTTCATTTGTGGCGGTAACTTTTTGAGGATACACAGAGACCGCCGCGCCTGGATCGCGATGACGATTTTAATGTTTTGTGAATGAGGGTGAAGAAGTTCAGTGCAGACACTATGGCATTGTTGGCGCTCAGTGAGTTGTTTGATACTTCTTGCGGTCTACTCTTCATGGATGATTGCCAAAGTTTTAAAATTTGTGCTTCAGTTGAAAAATGTGTGAGAGGAATCACTTTGTTTGAAAAGAAGTTAGTCGAGTTAGACAAATGTTATGTTTTTCCCCTGGCGTAAACGGATCTAAAATTATGTTTAGCCGTCATCACGGCATAGCTGTCTCTTGAATGCACACTTGAATGATGTCAAGAGGGTTTACTTAAAATCTCTCTGATTGCACGGCACTATTTGTAGTTGACCGCTTTGTTGAATCCCTTAATGGAAATGGAGTTGGTGACCTGACCAACCGGGTCCCTACACTCAAGCAAAATAATATGCGAGGAACAAGTTTTTTAGGGACGAAGGACTAGGACGGGTCAACTCAAAGTGGCGTCACAGTTAGACGGCTCCAAATTCTAAAACGGATGGAAGAGCTAAGACTAGGGTTGCGTAGGAGAAGGTTTGTCACTAATTAGCGTGCACTTTCATTACTTTACCGGCATCTGTCGTTTGATCTCTTTTTCCTGTGATACTTCCCAGGATATGAATTCTTATCTTCTTCTGTCATACTTCCCAGGATGCCTCTAATAAATACTTAAGAGCCATTTAACCGAATTTGCAGGGTTTTTGTCAAACCGTTCCTTATGAGGTAAACGTGTATTGGTGTACTTCACTAAGGCTATTTAAGGACAAACAAAGGATGTGGGAATTGCTCATTTGAACAAACAGTAGTCACTCAAATTCATGAGTGTGACGACGATCAGTGACAGAAAGTTAACTACGGTGTTCTGCGCTGATGGAATTGGCAGGACCGGTAGTTTTAGTACGTTTCTTTTAGGTTTTGTAGTACCACTAAGGATGGGAGCATCGAACGAGTCTCTCACCCTTTTTATGGGAAATGATGCCCATCCACGTCGGCGGCATTTGAGTGAGACTTCAAGTGATGGCGGAATGGTCTAGTGTGAATTCGATAAGTCTTTCCGGATTTGGTTTTTTGGTTTCTGTGTTCTCCAATTGTACTGTACTAGTTGGGGCGGGGAGTCCAAGAATTTTTTGTTGATAGAATGAAGTTGTGGCTTCTGGTAGTTTTATGGTTGCAGAACGGAATGCATCGTATTCGTAGCTTAGCTACAAGTTACAATTTGAGTTCCGTGCAAGACACATACTTTCGGTTTTATTGCTCCCACGCTCAATTTTGGAAGTGGTGTCAATACACTGTATTTCAAATAGGCTGACAGAGACAAGGATTTTTAACGATACGTATAATTCTTGTGCAGGGAATTGACTTCGCGACATCAATTGGTTGCATAGATTAGCTAGGCTACATTTTGAGCATCTCTTTTTGGAATGACAGTGTATATGCATTTTTTAATTTCGATTTGATTAACTTAACAGTAATTAATTATAAAGTACAACACACACCTTTGCGAATAGCTTCAGTGAATTTATCGAAACAAGCGATAGTTATTCCAACTAACCTCAGTTATGGCAGTTGTGGATTCTGTAGTATTCTTAGAATAAAAGTTGTTCATAACAGAATTTTCGATTGAAATGAAAATAAGCTAGTGCCGTAGACTAGTCGTGAGAAAAAACTTAGCGACAGGAATTGTAGAGAACGACTTTTAAATAGACGATGGCAATACTCAAAGATTTTACATTAACAAGTGAGACTCGTTCAAAACCCGACGAAACAATGTCTTACATGACGAAAGGACATTAGACATGGTAATGAGAATTGACACGTTTGTGTATTCTATCCTGCCACGATGTTACAAGTTACACCTACCCATTAGGTAAGGGACGCCCTTGGCATAATCTATTTGATTGGACCTGTTTTAAAAATACCCTACTCCACTTTTTGTACTAAATTCAGCTCCATCCCGTACTCTTAGCTGGAGTTAAACGGGTAGTAGGAAGCCAATGCTAGCCTGGCCTAGCCCGACCCGTTTGAACACAAAAGTAGTTAAACATTTTGCCCGAAGCAGCACTCTGGATCTCCCATGTTTTGAATATTATTATTATTCATATGATGTTCAAAAGTACGGCACTATTTATTTTTGCGTTTAGTACTTGTTTGATTAAAGTACCGTACCTTGTGGATTAACAGAAATTGGTAACAAGATCAAATTGTTTTCGTTATTAAAGGAATGGATGGACTGAGACGAGGAGAGGCTTTAATAATTTGTAGTAAAGCAGAAATTGTGTTGTGGAAATAGAGAAGTAAGCATAGCAATATAATGCTGGGATGTGGATGTGGCTGTGCGTTGTGTGGATGAGTTAGTAAAAGATTTCTTAAGTAGTTGGTCAATTCCTTTGCTTTTATAATGGTTGTTTACCCTTGTTTTGTATGGTTTGTGCCGTCGGGGTAAAAGAGTGAGAAAAGGTTGTTTGTTGAAGAGGAAGGAAGAATGGAATAAATGAAGTGAAGTTGTGGAGTGCATTAGTTTTTAGGCAGCTACCGTATAGGTATCTATTAACTTATTTTATGAGCTTTACTCCTTCTTCGACGTTGTTAGGAAATGTCCATCGCTCCCATTCTACATTTGTTTAGGAAGAGATCCAAGCAAAGGATGTAGAAAATGTAGATGTATGTCATAAAGTTAGTCAAATAATAAGATGGCTCTTTGGACGGATGGTTGGCGGATGAAAGGTTTTTGTAAAATAAAAACTCTAAGGGTTCAACTCCCAGTCAGGGCAAAGCAATTCAACTTCAAAGTAAAATAGCGTCTCAGCGTGCTTGCTGCTGACTCATCCAATTCAAAAAAAAAAATCCAATGCTCAATCCTTGTATTTTTGCTCCTCTTGCGTCCTGTCCTTCCTTATTCCTCTTTCACTGACTCTTTGACCTCACAAGATTGTCGCAACCATTACTTTCGATTGAGCAGCTAATTAAAAAGCTGTACTAGGAGATGAGTTTTTGTGCAAGATGCCAAACCCTACATTTGTGCAGTGGAGAGCAAATTAGCACAAAAGTCAACTGATAATGTTTTTCTTTCTTATTTGAAGTGTAGTAAAATTAGCGAAAAGAAGGCTAGAGTAGTCTGGTTTGCTTGAGTTGAGAGTTTATGATTTTCGGATTGATGGGTTTGAGTTTGTTCTGGGGTTTTTGTGTGACCCTGATGGGGTTTCGAGGAGGAAATGAACCGATTCGGAAGAGAGAAAGAGGGAGAAAAAAGAGAGAAATGAGTGGCAGTTTGCTTAGGAGATGACCCATGGCGAACTGTCGCGACAAAGTTGAGCTTTCATCTTCACCGCCGCATCATGATCTTCTTGACGACTGGATGCACAAGAAAAGTATGAAGAACATGTTGAGAACATCTTTTTTTTCGTCTCCTTTCCTCCATCCCAATCCTATTTGCTCTTCCATTGCATTGAACTAGTAGATGACACAATGCTACTACACCCACATTTTGTCTCATTTTTTTTAGAAAAAGAAGACATGAAAAAGAAAGAGCTAAAAGAGAGTAGCACCCTGTTCTCACTAAAATCACTCTCTCATGAAATCGAAATCTATGATTTCTTCTGAGTCCGCCTTATTCTCAATAAGCAAACACAAACTTCACGTCACGTTAAATTGTGTTTCATGTTAGTCATAATTTGGCGAGGAAATGGTCAAAGACATTTTGCAGTTCATTACAGCACACGCCTGAATTGTTTGGGACAATATTGGAAAGTAAATGAACCACAGGACAGGATAGGAAGCATTCAATGTTTTTGAGGCGATTGCAATTCTCAAAAGCTGCAGACACCGTTCACTACAAAAGCACGTTATCCTCCTTATCTGTAGTATCTCTGTTTTGGAGTTTATGTTTTGAAGTTTTGGATCAGAAATTAATTGGGTTCCAAAGCGGCACTTGAGGCACCTTGTTTCAAATCCTTGTAAGCATCAGAGCTGAAGTGGAAGAGCAGGTGCAGGTGTACCCAAGATAATTGCAATTAGCTTGGTTGTGCGAGAGTATTAGCATAGTGATTGAATATTTGAATTAATAATGACGGAGCAATGAGATGCCGGCAGAATTCGTGCGGTGATGATTGTTTGTTTAGTTTTAGGATTTTGTAGTGTTAAAGTCATAAGTCATGCTCATGCTTCCATACTCTCTCGAAGATTTTCCCCATAAGTCATTTGGATGAAGTTTTAAAATGAGGTGGTTGTCTTGTCCGAAGGATTAGGGCTCATGCTCATGCCCAAGTGCCTTTCGTCCTCGTTTGTGTCTGAGACAGAAATAAATATATTAATGTATTATATGGGAGGGAAGGTAGACAAACATTTTGAGGTGCGATTGCTAATGACTGGGCTTAGATTACACAACGCTTTTCTGTTACAATGTTTGCTCAAGGATGTATAGACGTTCTTCAGTGTTTTTTGATGGTGGTTTGTTGAGTGTAATTCCAACCATGTAATTTTGAAACTATTATTAATTTTTTTTTCTCGCCATTCCTTTTTATATTCCTTGAGGTATAAAATGGGTTGTTTGATGATGAGATGACTGAGGGTGCGAAGGTAGGACGATAGAATGGATAATAGTATTTATGAACTTGGGAGTGTATAGAGGAACAGTGAAAAAAGGTTTTATAACTCTTCCAGGAGCACTTTTATGACTCAAAAAAGGAGTTCGAGGAGAGAAATAAGATATAAAAGTTCGATTGTGATTGAACTGATTTGGAATGAAACCAACACTATTCTAACAAACAAACACTAGGAAAAAGCCCTAGACCTAGAGTTCTTCATTACCGTTCCGTTTTTTTCTCGTTCTTTCTTTGTCGTCATTCGTCTACTTATTTATTTTTTCTTCTACCTTGCGAAGAGCTTAATGGTGCTTTTACCACTTACTACCTTCTTTTGCACTTCACGCCGCGTGCACTAACCAAATAGTTCATTGCATTTCCCTCCGATATCGAATATATTTTAACACTTTACACCATTCAAACCAATTCACTCATGTGACAAAAAGGTGTGTCTTTTCTGCGGAGTCTGGTCTGGACGGAATAGGTTTCCCTTGATTTATTTTTTAATAGTTTCGTCTGCCCATTTGCACTCTGAAGGGCTAGAGGGCTGCATTCTGACTCTGACTGTAAGGCTCCACTCGGTTTTACACAGTGCAGGCGGTTTACTTTAGCGACACCGTCGTCGGAGGAAACCTTATTTTGTTTGATAGAGACCCAAATTTAATGGATTTATGGTTTCAAGGGGAGCAGAGAGTTGGGTTAACAGGATTAGAAATAAAGTCCTTCGGATTTAGGATGTTAAAATGAAATTTAGAGGTAGATTATTTGCCTGCAAAGAGTAGAATCACTTGAAAAGATGCTTTGAAAAAGTCTTGTGGTAATTTAGGTGTGAGGACCTCTCCTGTGCTCACAAAATCCTAGAGTGATTAAATGTCATTTATTCTGGAATCGTGCATTGCATTTGTGCGAAGGAATTTTGCTGAATGAATTTTATTGTTTTTAAAACGTTTGTGTAAATTAGGGAATGTAAATTGGTGGCGCTCGTGCCTTGATGATTTGACTTGGATAAGATCCATTGTTTGTTATTGTGAGCCGTGTCGCGCTTCCGAATCTGATGTAACTTGACTTTTCATTGTTCACATTGCATTGTTTATCTAATTATTGTGGAGAAGTTAACTCCTCTTGGAGTCACTCGCTTGTCAATGTGGATGAAAGGAAGGGTGATGAGTCTGATGAGGAGGGATGGTTGATTATCGAGTCTGACTGACTGACTTGAGAGGAAAGGTTTAACTTGATGCACACACGTTTGCACAGAGTAGTTTGAGAGTTTTGAGACGTAAGTTGAGGTAATAGGTTGTTTCCGTGACTTGACGAACTCTTGCCAGATCCTGGCAACCTGAAGGAGTGAGTCAAGGTTTTGAAGAAATCCAAAGAGTGAGAGATATGAAACTAGGGATTATAATGAGTGAAGAAAGAGTTGAAAGTGTGGAGAAGGTGAGGGTAGTTAGAGATAAAATAATGACAATCCAGACACACACACGGAGTCAAAATGTGAAAATGATGACTAACCTGTGAGTGAAGCCCCATTTGATAATATAACTACTTTTGGGACGGATGTAGTGCATTCACAGTCCGCAGTCCCCTACCTAAATACACATTTATCATTCATTATCATTTGTGATATTTATTTGTTGTTCCAAACTAAACTTGCCTTTTCTTCCCTGCCGGGAGCTGTCAAAACAGCATTAACCAACTAATTAGTAATTATGCGCGTTTCCTTTAACGCCTCTCAAAAATGGTATGGTAGGCTTCAACTTGAGTCTGTGATTAGCTGGTCAACTTACATTTTACTTGGATAAAGTCTGGAATAGAGTTAGTTATAGTTGGCCTACTAGGGCACACATTGAGGATTGAGATGAACATGTACAGTGATATTTAGAAATGTATAGTTAAAGATTCGTTAAGGTATTTCGGGACCATTTGGATGTTTTCTTTTCTTAATGCATTGAACCTCTGTTTCAGTAGACAAGCACTGCTGGCTGCCCAACGTCACGGCGGCAGTGATGATCATCCGAGGTCGAGTTCAAATGCGGGTCCTTCGTTGAACAACAGTCACGGGTCCGGACCCTCGGACTCGATGTGTCAAGACAACACGGATGATGAAGAGAGAGTAGACGTTGTGGGCAATGACCATCGACCAGACTCAGTTTCCCCGCCGCCAATTCGACGTCGTATTGGTAAGTGACCACCTCTTTTTACAATTCACTCTGCAGAAATTGTACAAGGGCAATCCATCAACACAATTAAGGGCTCAAATGGAAAGTTCAAAGATTCAAAATGAGTAAACAGATTTATTTGCCGGGAAAAGTAGGAGGAGAAAGTATTTTATTTTCAGCAAACATTCGGCAAAATGTTAGATGCGCTCCGATGTAAATAATTTGAACTTGTCAATGGGCAAGTAGTACATGATTGCTAAGTAGGTTGAACAAGAGCCGACACCTGTCTACTCTGTCTACTACATTTACTACGAGCACAAGGTCTTGTAAAATAACAGCTAACGGTTTTGAACACCTTTCGGAGTTGACTCTAATAGATGGGTTTTGTCTTGTTAAATGACGGACTGACTAGTGGTATTGAGGCTAGTGATTGAGTAGTGTCTGTGGAGAAGATGTTGCGGTAGAGAAAAAAAAAGTAATTGAAGATTGGCTGGAATAATGTAAATAGGAATGTTTCGGGGGTTCATCGGAGTCAGGCAAGTTGAGAGAAAGAGGGCTGTCTAAGGTTTAACTAAGGTTTCTATAATTTCCATACACGATGGGAATGTTGGAAATGTAATGCAGTATGTGGTGGTCGTGTAAGGATGTTCTCTTCTGCGGACGGATGTGTAATATCAACATTTCATGAATAATTCATCATGTGTTCTTATCTAAAAGCGGATTTTTATCCCTTTTGAGCTCCACTAGAATCAATATCTACAAAATGAAGTTGTGGTGGGACAAGGGAATCCAATTGTGGAAGGTATCTGTACAATTTATTCACTCCTGACTCCAAGCGAGATGTATCATGGTAGATTTTTATAAATAGAGAACACGGGTCAACTCAATATGTCAATATAAGGAGTAAGCTGTGGAGAGGGTCATGGTCGACCTTCAACTCCCTAAGCATTTTCTACCCGGTTGTAAATTAAACTCGAGGTTCGTCGAGAGTTTTAGGCAGGGAGATACACTTTCGCAATATGCTGTGTTGGTGGATTGAACACTTGTGGGATATAATAAATGAACAGAGGTTTTAATGGGACATTTGTCTTTTCTGTATTCTGATTCCCCAGATGACTTTTCTGGTGGAGAAAATACACGGCGCGATGACAGCGACCGGGATATCAGCGACAGTGGCTCCGAGAGCGGCGGGGCCTTTCGTCCAGCAATCCGTGACCTAAACCATCCTAGTCCTAATATTTCTTTGGGTCCTCCTCTGCAACCGCCGATGCTCCCGTATCTTTACCCGCCGAATATGTACTCTGCAGCTGCGGCGTCTCATGGACTTCATTCCCTTGGACCACCGCACTCCTTGTCCTTGTCACTATTTGGCCCAGGGTCTCAACACTCGTCGGCTGCAGCCTCATTGCCTCCTTCACTCCTCTTCAACCACTTACTTCAACACCAGCTACTTCATGGCGGCTACCCCATTGGTCCACCTGTGTCTCTAGCATCATCCTTAGGACCTGGTAATGTAATGTCATTACTCATATTCGTTAGATGTACTGTTTAAATTAGTTTCTTTTGGTGGTTGGTCAAGTGGTGCATGCTTTTAGTTTGTTGACTGTAATTTAATTTGGTGGCGCAATGTCTGAAGAATATTCAAGCAGCAGTGTTTCTCACGATGGATCTGGCAATACAATTAATTAATAATGGGACATTCCTTGAAATTGCAGCTTTACTTTCGGAACGCCTGAAAGCTCACCGGTTTCTCCCGTACCCATTGATTCCTCCTGCAACAGCATCTTCCTCCTCTACCTCATCACTAAGCTCGACGTCTGCAAGTTTGCTGGGCGGTGGGCTATCCGCATTTGATACAGTCACACCTTCCGCTCACTCCAGTCCGAAGCAGTCTCCTCGTCCATCTCATGTGGAAGTGATAGATCGCTCTGTTGTCTCACCTGTATCTCAACCTCACCGAATCCCACTTCTCAGAATGCCAGGACATCCATCCGACCTCAAGTCTATTGAGAAAATGGTCAACGGGCTAGACATTAAGCCTGACATGCTGAAACATGAGGTCTCGGAAAAGTAAAACTTCAAATACTATTCCATACAAAGTAAGACCCAAAAAATTAATATAGTTTTCAAAGAATCACATTCCCACCAAAAACTCATGTCAATCTTCTGGACTTCCCTGGAGTTACAAAGAATCTTGTTGATGGCATAAGACTCCACTACAGAAAAGCTGAGTTGTTTAACAGTTTTGAGTCCACTGTCCAATCCGGATTACTACTATTATTATTACCTGGTTTTAGATTTAGCTTCAGTCATTTCTGTCTCAAACGTAGGCAGGCAACTTTAGTTAGTTACAGTGAGGGGTAAATAGTATTACTATTTACACAACGCAATACTTATACCTCATCACTGAGTTGTTACTTAAACGCAACAACGTTTTTTTGCTTTGAGTTATTTTGTTAACTATAAGATTCGTCTTAACCAGATCTTCAGAAATACACCAACTCCTTCCCAACCTAACACAGGAATAGGTTAAAAAATACTGGTGAGAAGTGAGAACACAAACAAAATATTATTAACCTGAGTGCAGGGTGACGAGTCGATTTATTAATTAATTACCTTTGTGCTACTGAATAGTTAAGAAGGAAGGTTAGCTTCGGATTAGTATACCTTTAAACTCGAGAAGAAATCAGCAGTATAATTTGTACGCCTACAAACGTACGCAATATATTATGCATTAGAGCATTTATAGAAAAGTCCTCAACAAGGACTAAAATGTGTGTGTATTTGCGTACATGAGTTTAACATAGTAACACAAAAAAACGGGCTTATTGTTAGCCATTTAGATTGAAGGTTAGACAAGAAGAACTGGGAGTTGTTGCTGTTAGTTCGAGTTGACATTGTTAAACATATACAGTTAGCCCGAGACTATTAAGCACTTCTTCCTCTCTACCTGATCAAAAAAATGAGCGTTTTTTGTGGCACTAACTAAGTCAATTGGGAAGTTCCCAAAAAAACACAAGAAAAGAATGCAAGGAAGCCTTGCAACGAGTGAACCTATTAGTATAATGTAATATTATATACATATTAAAATAAAACATGTAAAAATAGGTAAACTATAATTACCAACTCATGTACACCACAACCGGCTCTCGTCGAGCCATTTGTAAAGCAAAAAAAATGGCAATCAACACGAAATAAATGTTTCTTTTTGCAGTGTCAAACATAAAAAAAGAAAACGAAATATTGGTAGTTGATTTGCTGCAACATTCATTTATTAAATTCATTCAAGTCTGGCAGGGTTGAGTTTATGGCTTATTAAATTAGAGTTTTTAGTGGAGTGCGGCGACTGCCACCCCCCGATGCCGGATGCAGCCAAGCACAATTTTTCTCAGATTTGTCGAAGGAATGTGCAGTGTGGTGAGAGATATGGCGCACAGGACCCGGGATAGAGTCCGAGACCATTGCATTTTTTGTCTTCACATTGCCACTATTCGTCTTGAATCTCGATTAAAACTGTTCCTACGAAGTTAGTTTGGAGAACGCGTGTGCTTTAATGTATTGGAATAATTCGTCAAGAGCATTTTTACATTTTGACGCCACATGTCTCCTTTTTGTGAATTGGAAAATGTAATATGTAAACGATGATAGGGAATTAGAGGATTTGGGGTTTGGATGTGTGATGATACGATAGGATCCTGCTCTCTAAATAATTCTCTTCATAAAGAATCCATAAAGTCTGATTTAATTGCGGCAAAGAAAGACTCAATTCCATTCAATTTGCACACATTAAATTTGCTGTCAAAGTGGTTCATCGTCTACACTCTTCCGATTCGTCATGCGTCCTTTGAACTTTTCCAAGTTGTGAAATGAAAAATGTGTTGCAACATAATTTTCTCTTGTCGGCTTTTGCTGACATGATGTGCCCTGTAATAGTGAGCCATGCTGTTATGGTCTTTATTGAAGGAACTGGCCGAGAAGGCACCCCCCTCAGGGTTTTATTGAAAAGACGAAAGGAAAAAAAAATTAGACAGGGTGAAAAATAAATAAGTAAGTTGTGCGCCGTATTAATTTTGTTGGTTTTTGGTCAAGCCCAAAAAAAGGTAATATTTCATAGTTCATTAGGCACAGAAATAAATCTAGTTTCTATTGTGCCGTGACTCTTTGAGTGAGACCCCTGAATTGAGCTCGAGTCATTGTTGTAATACAGTAGTAATATAGACATTTCCATTTAGCAAGGGAACGTTAAAAAAAGTAAGTTAAGGTGGCAAGTGGCAGAGACTTGAGTTGAGCAGAGACAGCTGGTAAACGCCACAGAAACGAGTCCTTCATCCTGCTCACTGCTCATCATCATCATTATAATGAAACTATAAACTATAACATTATGTGTTGTGCATGCCTTTTAGTTCCTAAGCCTACGCTTTCGGCTAGAATCCCAGCTTTTATGTTCTAGTTCTTTGGCGAGTTATAGTTTGAAAAGCAAAGATAGCAGAATTTAACTATTTATTATTTGTACTACCAAAAGGCGAAATTATATCAGATTTCCTAATCAGATATCAGCATAAATTCTGTATTCCGACTTGTAAGAATCTAATATTCGCTTTTGCTCTGGTGGAAATGCGCCTTGAATCAAATTTTGACAACATTGTTTCCTGGTTGGTTAGCAATTCCTCCTGATCTCAATGAATGCATTAGAGAAATAGAGATGTTTCGCTATATTCGTTGAAAAGGTCCTGGGCCCTGATGGGTCGACCTAGAGACCCTGAGCAGATTCCAGAATGCCGCCTCCATGCCACTATCAGAGGCGAGAACAAGACTTTGAAAAAGTGTTTGGTAATAAAATCTCCAGGTAGGGAGAGAGTGCTTTCTAATAGGGACTCTGCTCATGTCGAGAAAGGTTATTGCGCTCTGTCGAAACTACAGTGTTTCTAAAGTGAGGAAAGGTAGTCGCGTTCTTTTATATTTTTTATGGAAACCCGTGTCTTCACTATCTGCGGGTTAAAAGGGAAAAAAAGAGGAGAATGAAGTCAGTCTGTCGAGGAAGTTTGTAGTGGAATTGCATTTGGACATTTGGAGCCTTGGTGGTTGGTGAGACATGAAAACCCTAAATGATAGTGTCGTGTCGTCCGTTGTAGCCGCAGTCCGCAGTGCTGCTACAACTTTATCTAAGGAGATCGATAGGAAGAAGAGAATGGGAAAAAAGTCCGAAAATATGTTTCCCTTTTGATAGGAGAGTTCGGGGTCGGAACTCAACGTTCTCACTGTCCTGCCCTAGCCTGAGCTCACGTTTGACCAGATTGAGACCAAACAGAAAGCAAGTTGTGTTGAGCAGAAACTCTAGAGGAATCGAGACTGCGCTCCCTCAGTAATCGATATGACCAAAAAGTTTCGACCCGGCCAACCCATGCCCGGATACTGGATACCCGACCAGTCCTCTTCATTCCTTTCTCTCTTCCTACTTTCGACTTAAATGGTTTTTCTCTCCGAATCACCCTCAATGAAATCCTTAACAAATACTGATCTGAGATCACACAATTAATTTGGAAATTTTTCTTTAATTTATGATAGAATGAAGTATGTTTCTAAAACATTTAAAAAAAAGTTCACTTCTGGTGAAAATGTTGAAAATATGATTTAGTTGTTTGAGGCTTTGTTTAGTACTAGTTTAGCTTTATTTTGAATCTTCCAGGAAATCAAGAGCAAGGGATTAGGAGATTGAAGATGAGTTGAACAAGTCCCTTGTTGGTGTCATACATGTCGCGTGGTGTCGTAGTGTGGTGGTTGTTGTTATTGTAGAAGGGACTGACTGACTGAGTGAGTGAATCGTAAAGTAGCTTAGCTGACTTAGCCGTGGGTACGTAGTGAAGTGGAGAAAACGATCTATTTCAATCCCATGAAGGGATTTGATATCTGCTCAAGATAGTCTTTGAGATCTGCTCCAGACGAGGGATGACGGTGATGGTGGGATGTAAGTATGGGGTTTAGATTAATCTGCAGAGCCGCCGAGAAGACAAGTGTAGCGTCACAAACACCCCGACGCTTACCACAGACTCAACTCACTTTCTCCCTTGAGCGGAAAAACACAAGAATCCCATCATAAATTCATCGCGAGGCTCAGTCACCAACAATTAGTCAACCAAGTAGCAACCGATTCTTTCGGAAGCCAATATTCTAGCGAGCTTCCCGGTCTGTTCCCCCTGTCAAAAGTCCAATCATCCATGTCATTTTCGTGGCAAAAATGTATTCTGGTCATGTAGGAAGTTTATCAATAGCAGAATGAAATGCAAAAGGAATAGAGTTAAATTTCTATTAATTTCTGCAGCAAATAGATTTTGCATTGTTGTACGTAGCACATTTGTTCGAGCAAAATAAGCAACCAAGTAGAAAGTCTTCCGGTGAAAGTAGCCAAGACTTGCTTTCTCCAGTCAAATTACCCTAGCTAGCTGTCCGTACAGCCTTCCTTTGCATGTACAGAATTTTACGAACAAACTTTTTGAAAGTTTTCTTAGAAGCAGAGAAAGTGGAGTTGGATTACACAGAATTATGTACATTAATGTGAGTTGACCACACCCCTTCTCACAAGTGTTGACTTGAATTCAATAAAACCTTGTATTTTGTGTGTGGAACTTTTTAGAACATTCCTCACATAAAAGAGTTAACGACAGTGGAATGGTGGAGAAATAATTGGGTGGTAAGAGTGACGGTTGGGCATGGAAAAGTGTGAGATGAAGTCAGGATAAATATTCTAAATAGCCGTCTCCAACCATTTCTAAGGAAATGACAATAATTTCAGAGTCAACGGAGAAAAGTGAGCCTTTGTTGAGAGTTCCCCGTAGGTTGGAAACAAATCGAACCCTAAAGCCCAGTGTGCAATTTATTTTTGCTTTCACTTCTAACCATATACTACCACTAGTGCTTGCTAGTTGCTGTTGCTACTCTGAGCCTGAGCCTGAGTTTAGGCGACTGCAAAGGCACTTCAAGTCACGCCACAGCACTCCATAAGACTCCAAACACTGCAAGCAGGACGAGTCTTACAAACACAATGCAACGCAACCCACTACTACTACCGTGGCCACACTTTACTCATACAAAACACATTTTCCATCACTATAATTTAATATGATACAATTATAATGGGGAAATGAAATTCTGTTTCTTGCATGGTTTAGTTCTAAACAACTACACACACTCCCATCACCAACCATTCATCCATCCAAGTCTGCAGTCTGCATGTCCTCTTCCATTGTGTGTACGCACACACCAAACACACAAACAAACACTTCTATTGTTTTAATGCTCAACGAGAAGAAGAAGAAGAAGAAGAAGAAAGAAAGAAAAGCTTAGAAGTTGGAAGACAAAAGTGAGGCGAAAAATGCTCACGCCCAAAGACAACACGTTGTTCACACTATAATTTACTCCCTTCCTTGTTATAATTTCCTTTTCACAGTTATCTCACTTCTTTTTTAGTTCTTCTTGGGACCAATGAGTCCATGTCATGTCATGTACGCATGCATGCAGTATCTACCATTAAATCCATACTATTGTACGTATGTACACCTATTACCCGTGTACACAAAAATGTGTGTTTTGAAGATGGTAATGGTAGTAGCTCCAGAAAACTTATTTTTTTCTAGTTCCTCTGCTGTGCTGTGCTACTGCTACTGTGTTAGGGTCGAACCTGCTCTCTGAATTCAGAGAATACTATGCCATGGCTGACAACTACAATGTTGTACAACTGATACTGATTACGATTTTACCTGTCAAGGTATTCATTTTTTCGTCTCTTACGAAACTAAATCTAATTTATCAGGTCTCCCTTCACTTACGCCTTCCTTGAAGAATATTACGTATAATACTATTCTGCCCTTCGTATAATATTCGGTCATTTGTTTTACTCAGACTTGCGTAATGGACAACAGGTATTTATGATGAATATTTGGAATGACTTGTTTAGTTAAGCTCTCGGCCGGGTCTTTTTAGTCTCGGCCGGGTCTAGTTGCCAAGTAAAATGTTGAAGGTATGGTTTGCCGAGTTTGTCTGATTTGAGACAATGGGAGCGAGAACAAGGCGATTATCGTTTACGTGTACCATCCCTGTGTTTGTCTAAAGAAATGAAAATAAGAGGTATGGGAAGAAACTAAAAACTAGGGCTAAGGGACCCCCAGCGAAGCTCATCTTTCAAAAAAACAACTCTTCTTAATTGCCTTACTGAAATCTTCTTTACACCTGAAATGAGTCGATTGTCCGGGAAAGGTAAGGTAAGGGCTCCCTTGGCTTGTTTTGAAAAAAGGCTAGAGAGAGTAGTAGGATTGGATTGTTTGGAATGATGGAGGGTAGTGAAGTGAAGTGAGATCATGAAACTAAACGGTGTGTAGTAATAATGGCAGGGGCAGTGAGGAAACTACACGGATGTCTACCTGCTAATAGACTTGTGATTGATTAGTCAGTGGGGGGACTTTTCAGACGCCACCAACTCCATCCAAGGCAATGGAAATATTCTAATGGAGTTATAATAAATGCATAGTCAGATGCTTGCCATGGGACAGACAGAGTTTTTGTAGTACATCATAATCGGTTATTGGAGATGGTGACACTTTATCAACTCTGATTCTATTATTCAAGTCATTGTTCAACTCTCTGAATTATGCAACAATGTAATGTAGTTCGTTAGTTAGATAGTGAAAACTCGAACATTGCGTGTTTGCACTTCGTCCGTCCTTAGAAGTCCGTTGGTCCAAAGTGGAGCCGAAGGATGAAGAGCGATTGGAAGTGACAAAAAGTGTCTGGTAGAGTATTTTCTTAAAGTGCGGCCGAAATGAAGGAGGAAGTAGTCGAACATGTTTCCAAGGAGGAGCGGCTTCGTCTACCTCTCATCTCAAGACTTGATCTCTTCAAGAGATACTCCAAAACTTCCCCATCCATCAAATCTGTCGCTGACTTCTTTGACAACACTTTCGACTTGGACTTGTCCTCCAGCCGGACAGTTTTCTAGGCTTGCACTTTTTTGGGCCCAGACCTACTCACGAACTCGCTCTTTTTCTTTATTCCACTACCAAGCGTCAAAATCTCTCAGACACCTGTTCTAATTTACGGCCAATGAAGTTGAGTTTGCTTGGGATTAATGAATGTTTGCCATTCCCATTGTTCCAATCCTACACCAATGTTTAAATGTTTACAATACAAATGTAATGATCGTACGTAATTTGAGTGTGACTTATGCAATAGTCATTGTATTGTGTGTCTGCCTACTAGTATGTGTGTGTTTGTAGTTTACGTGAGGGGTTCATTTCACGGCCTTTCAGTCCAAATCGGGGTTAGACAGACATACATGCATGAGAAGCAGGCATGGCAGGGATGTATTGGGATGATGAATGATGATCCCATAAGTGGCTAGGAATGAATTGGTGTCTAAGTACTGTCTGCTGCATAAATCATTTGGTTTAGCTGATCAGGTAGAAATTGATTCGATGAGAACATTGCATTCGTCCGAAGAACCAAACAGAGATTCTTCGTCTTCGTGCTTCATCTTCCCAACAATCCTTCTTCTTCGTCTGCTTCTTCTCTTAATTGAGGTGGGAAGGGCCGCCGGAGGATTCATTTGGAAGGAAGGCAGGAATTCATATGTCCAAGAACGTGCTCAAGACCTCCGTCCTCCCTTGTGTGGGGGCAGTCAGTCAGACTCACTTGCTCTCTTAAAATATTTCAGGAATGTTCCTCAAACACCTCCCACTTTACCAATTTATTCTCAAACCCATTATACTCACACTTGCGCCTTCGAATCGCGAAATTGGCGACCCATTTGCTCTTTGACTATCATGATCCTTCCCTATGCTTGCCCCTGAATGTTAAGGGCTACGAAGGTTCAATTGCAATGCAATTGGTTAGCCCACATTGATAGGAATCCGTTAATTGTTTTCTACTTCATTTGACACTTTAAAATGCGGTTCGCCCTCACCCTGTTAGTGCGGCTGCGGCAGAATGAAATAATAGGAATCAGATATGAATTCATTTAAAAAACAGAGAGCTATTCAATGTCGGTTGAGTGGAGTAGTCGGGGTGAGATTCCAGTAGCACTAAATATCGACAGTTGGGTAATTTGTCAATGACTAGAGTTGACATTGCTTATTGGGGTGGCACCAGTTGTTCTTCTTCGCCTGTGCTGATAACGACCTGCTACACAGGAGTCACTCCATCCAACAAAACCGAACCGACGACGAACCACTAAACCAGTTTCGTATTATAAGAACGCTTTGGAGATTCAGTTTTTTTGTGTACGTATGTATCTCTTGTTTCTCATTTGGAAGACGTGCTAGACAATTTCAAGCTACTGTCCGGTCAGTCTGACTAAACAATGAGTCCCAACAACACCATTTTTTGTACAAGAATTTGACTCTGGATGAGCTGAGTGTAATTGTAACCAGTTTGAATTAGGTGTTAGTGTCTGTACTTTTCTATTACCCAAGAAGAAGCTAAGCTAAGCTTCAATTTCCTTTCATTACATGGATGGAGCCAGGCAGGTAGTGTCATTTTCAGAGAGACCTCAATAACATGAAGTGTTAGGCCGAGTGATAAATCACCGGACATTGGACAACTAAAACATTGGTTTCCCTTGTTCTTCGAACGAGAACAGAAAATAATTCGAAAATAAATGTGTAGAGTGAAGCGTATCTTTTCTTTTTATGAGTAAAATATACGTGTAGACGACTCATGTTGACCATACACTCAATTTGCTTTGATTGTCTTTTCATCGCGTACTCTGTCCTCCCATCTCTAGCCCTTTGCACGCCTCTTCCCACTTGCGCTAGAGAAATAATGTCCATGCATTTTCTTACGATCACCGCAATTCGACATGACTAACTTCCCCCTCCATAGTTTAATATTATTTGGGATCAATTTTTCTAGCCACAAAATTCTAGCCAGCCTGGATCAAATTAGCGGAAGGGATGGATTTTTTGCTTTATATTTGATGTGCTTGTAAAGGCTTAAATTCGGTTAAAATCTCCAGCCGACCACGGCCTGTAGGAAATACATATAGCTTTAAAAATGTCTCTATGCAGTTTCAAATATTTCATGTGCAAAATTAAATGCAGTTGATTCCACATTTTCCAAAGCTAAAGGAGCGGAATAGATGACCCGATCTGAAAATTAATACAAGGACTAATTTTACTTTTAGCGAGGTCTGGTTTGAAAACTTGATTTTGTCTCTTGTGTCGCAGCTCTTATTTGAATCTAATCGTAAAAGCAGTCGTCGTGGTTGTGAAAACGACCACCATGGGCATGAAATATTTTGAGTAGAAAGATGTTAATGTAGTGTTTCGGAAGGACGTCGGTTCTTGTCAACTCTTGAGGGATCTTTCGACTCTTCTGGAACAGAAGGGCAAAACTTTCTTGTAGTCGGATGTTTAGTTCCTCCAGTTCCTCGACGTACCATGACTACTCTATTATCAAAGAGAGAAAGACAGGGATGAGATATGACATTTGAAGCGACACTTTTCCTGTAATGTCACCCGCAGGCTGACATGCAATCTATATGCATTCATAGTCTACCCTATCATCCTTTCTGTCATGCAGATCTCCCAGATATCAGAGCTAAACTCTGACTTTGCTTTCAGTTCAGAATCTGCTCCCGAAACTTTGGGATTTTTATGCGGGCAATTTCCACGAATACTTCTACTACTTCTACGTGTGCCATGAAGCATTTAAATGAAAGACAACTTTGGAATACTAAAGAGTTGAGTCTCAGTTCCTATCATACCTTCGCAAGGCAACCCGCAAAATTCCAACTCGTGTATTTATATCTGATATGAAAAGGCGTATAAAGGGAATTTGATTTGGGAAGTCGGGTCCAGTCCGTCCATAGCACAAAAACGAAATAGCGGATGGGTCGTCGTCGGATGAGATTCGAGTGAGGAGAGGACTGTGGACCTTGAGGCAAGGTAACCCTTAGGTTTGGGTGGATTTGTACTTTTGTAGACGGGAGAGTAAACACACTGAATTACAATAAATGATATGTGGTTCATTGGATTAGCTGGAGATTTTTTTGAGACAAAAGGCCGTTTGAAGAGTATGAAGAGGAGTAAATGACCCCCTGGAGTGAGTACGGCAGCTTACGGCGCCAGCTCTCCACCGGTCTTGCCCTATCTTTGGCTTTGTAAAGAATGTGTTTGACCCCTGCTGACATTCCTCCTCCATCCTCCGTTCACACACCTTGTCAGAGGTGAGGAGTCAAAGTCAGCGTCATGTCGTCCCTTCAGCCATTTGCCCATTCTCTCAACTATTCAGTCCTTCCGTCCAAAATTTATTAATTATTCCGCCATCTCAAATCATCCTGACCGTCACCACGTCATTCCATACGCATAACGTACCCTTTCGTGTACTGGGTGTATCAACTCTTTGGAAAAAAAATCAGAATAGGATGCTCAACTTACTATTTCACTTCCTTACGATTCGCAATTCGTCCACAAAACTTTTAACAGCATTACTTTTATTTATGTGAGAGTAATGGTCGGAATAAGCGTGAGCATGTGGGCTCAGTAGTAAAAACTTATTTCAAAGGAAGTGGAAAGAAGCTAGAATTAAGTTTCCATCCTGCCTGAGTGAGACGAGAGACAAGAATTATTAGTGTTTGTCGCCAATTTTTTTGTGGGTGTCCTGAATGTAATGGACTCTTTTGGCTAGTTCCTATTCTTTTGTATGATACGTAATGGGAGATGTTAAAAGTGAGAGAGAAGAGCTAAAAAAAAGTCCTGAGAGTGAATTCACTGAAGAGAAGACGTGTTTTGTCTCATCTTTACAGCCCATTCAGTTTGAGTCTTGAGTGATTTCTTATTGGACGCAAAAGGTGCTTCTTCATCTGTTGGGCGAAGATGGTGCTCGACTTCACGGAGAGCTAGGCGCCACATCCATCACAAGAGACCACCGAACCACACCTCTCCAGCAAACCATTACTCTCTCTTCATCTGTCAACACAGTCCACTTCGTCCAGCCAAGGCACTGACCACGATTGCTCCACTTTCGCCAACCGATTGCGAAACTGTCAACCTTCCATTAGCCTCCTTTACCCTCTGCATTGACGTCACATAGTCAGTTCTTCTGATACAGTAGAATGCCCGGGTAGAATGAAGCTAATGGGAGCAGGTCCCTTGGAAAGTTCAGCTCCAGGCTCCAGGAACTGATGAGAAGGAAGTGGTGTAAGAGTGAATGAAGGATCGCTTTTGCTGTAATTTGGTGAGGCGCTAAAGAAAAGTAAATAGTGTGTCGAACAATGGGTTGGTGGGTATAATGGCCGTGGCCTGAGGGGTCTGAACCGTCAGCTGGGATAAATTACTGCTCCATAATGGAGGGCAGTGTACCTGCGGGTCCTTAACAAGGCTGGAAAAACTAACAATCTTGCCCCTGACTCCGACCTTATCCTTTATCCTCCTCCTAACTCAAATTACTTTCCTCTGCTGCATATTCCACTCAACCCAAGGCAATCCACCGTCTCAGACCGGCCGGACAGGTAGGTCAGAGTCAGATATCCTCACAAGATCTTCGGATCCTTTTTTTGCTCCCTAAGCCAGGGCACAAGCACTACAAATAGTTTTTGTACTTATATGTACATTAGATCCAGAAGAACATATCGGTTCGGATGTAGAAACATTCATCTGATTTTGATCATCCAAATAAGCATCTCCGTCTCTCCACAACACCTCCGATCCGTCTCTCATCCGGACTTTTCAACACCATTTCATCATCAACTTGGGTCTTCCACTAATAGTTACCTGCCTTTTTTCATACCTGAGCTGTAAAAAGTTGGATCGGAGCCCGGGTCCCGGGTCAAGTCTAACAAGAATTATGAGAGTGATCCTAATAGCTGTTCGAATGAAGGAAAACCAACAAGAGTGTTGGACACCTGAAATTATGAGGATTTGTGTGAGTCTGAGCCACACGCTCTACGTATCATAATCATAAGAGAGCGGAGCATATAAATTATTTGCACCTTTCCCTTCCCCAACAACTTTTTAACGGTCCAATCAATTACTTCAAGATAGGATCTCGTCAGCTCTCTATTATCAAACACCACCATGGCGTGTCACCCAATCTATCCCCAACCCACATTAACTTCTCCATATAATTCTCCCCAAATTCATTCCGACTTAACCTGGATGAAACTAGGGAACTTGGAAACTTCACTTCTCCAAGTCACGTAGTACACGGTAAAGAAACGATGAAAGTCGCAATGGCAATGACCAACTATTTAGTATTTAGTCTGACGGGTCTCTCTACGAAGGTGGGAGGAAATGGTCTTGAATTCAAATCTTGATTTGAATCAAAGATTTTGTCCCAACAGAAGAGTGAATGATTGATTGACAAGTTGATTTGTTTTTGTCCCTGCTTCCTTTTTCGGCGTTCAACCAGTTCGGGTTCGCCACCATCGCCTTACCTTTTGCCCAATGAGTTCGGAGCTATTCTAGCCAGCTAACAATAAATACTAGTCTAGATTCTATAAAATATATTATATGGTGGCCTGCCTGGCCAGGTTCGTTACTCCAATTGTTTTTGAGTGTGGATGAAGGTGCCATAAAGAGGATCAACTCTTGTTGGATTTTCCATAATAATTACTATTTCTTGGAGCAGGAGTTGCAAGAGTTGCAGGAGCAAGCAAAGTAAAGTAAAGTTAGAATTACGTATGGTTAGACAGGAGTAAACACGCCTCTGTTATGGAGATCTGACCATGATATACTGGTTATACGATACTTCCCTTTGTTTTATTTAGATCCTCGTTTTATGACACGTCCTTCCACGACTCACCAACTACACCACCAACTCGAAATTGCTCGGATCCACGATACCTTACCTTATCTTTTTTACCTTCTACTCTACCTCTTTACTTTTACCTTAGTTACTACTTATTTCGGACCCAACTCCCGCTTCCCTACATAAAAATGTTTATTTGTCCTCACTTTATATATGTACGCTCAGAAGGAATCCACTGCTTAATATTGGACGCAACACACAACGTAGAGCCAGAACCTCTCCTAAAAATGCATACAAAACTACCGGTAAGGTAGAGAATTGGGAAAGACTGGACTGGTGCTTGAATGTATTTCATCAAGTAGTAGTTCGCTGGCTCGCAGATGGAATTCTTAGGTCATCGGGCGTGAAATTTGGTGCTCAGTCAGATCAAAATCCACACTGGGAGAATTACAGTAAATAAACGCCACAAAATGGATGGCAGAGCAAAACCTCATGCAATGTTTGTGTTCGTTTCAGAAGGACACACTCTAATCACGTCCATCTAATCTCTCAAGTCAACGTACGTCTTTCGACTCGTCATAACAAAACAAAAGGCTTTGGAAAGGTGAAAAATAAATCCTGAAACATGCGAGCAAAGACTGCGTCAACAATTAGACAACATACGACTAGAGTTGCCTGCCTTTGACTCCAACCACCAGCAGGGTGGCAGGAAGGCAGGCAAGCAGACTGCCCGAGAACGTTACATCCATAATACATTGTGCATAGTTATAGTTTCGACGAATCGAAAGAAAGCACAGACCAAACCAGTGTGAATGTGATGTTTGGCTATGTGTTTATACTAATGTCATGTGTGGCAGAAATCAAGAGTCGAATTATAAAAAAACCGACAGTTGTTGTTTTGGACGGAAACAGTTGGTGTGGCACTGGCACTACTACACTACACAGACACAAGTTCTGATACTACAAGGCAGGAACAGAACATTAAACGAGTCTGCAGACAGACAGATAGACAGACGGACGCGACGTACAAACATAATAATAAATAAAGTGATAGGGATTCATATTAAGGATGAATAAATGACAATAGATCATAAGGTCTTCTCACATTCGACTCTATTCTTTTCCTTATTCTATTATTCTTTCTTATTCACTTAGCTCCAACAAGGAGGCGGGCCTCTTACACATTTCTACCAGCATTTTCGGGGGACAATCACACCTTACTCACTTACTGTTGCACAAAACGCTTAGTCAAAATTCAGATATTGAAAACGATTAAAGTGCGAATGACAATTGGAAAGAACCCCTCACAAAATCCAATTGTGCCAACTCCTTGTTTATTTAAGGGCTTGTGCCCAGTTGGACAGGTTTGTTTCTACTATTTGATATTTGATTTTGCATGATGAAATGAATCAGCCATTCCAATCACACCGTTGCCTTGTTCGCTCTGTCTCTTTTGGACTTTCGATACTGGCGATGGTGAACCTCTAAACAACCCAAACCCAACAACTGCAAGCAGAAAGAACCCACCCTGTTATGTTGTGTGAAATAAATTGTACATTTTGCAAGACTTGCTTTTAATAAATTGATATTATGGTGGATTAGTCGTCTATTTATAGTCGACTTTGCCGAATTTTGTTAGTTTCCAGCCGAATTTTACATTATTTGCATATTGCATTGCATCTTATGATCTTGATTGCTGTTGATCATTGATGGGAAGATGGGAATTTTGCGAATGTGATCTTGAATCAAGATCACATTCGCAAAATTCGCAAGATTCTTGATATATATGAATGAGGTGAGATGAGATTCGTTGAAAGTTCTTGCGTTGAGGTTTAGGTGTCAGTTGAAGACGACTTTGGAATGTTTGGGATGTAGAATGCATTGCCTCCACAGCATTGGATCTCGAATCTCCATCTCAACTCTCTGCTATGAGCTCCTATGTCCTATCATTCCTACGTTATTTTGTTCATTCATGAACTTGACTTTCCGACAATTTTGGCCATTTCTTCTTGCTAAGCGAGAGGTCTAGTTCTATCGTTCTGTGTGCCTGAGTCTGAGTCGGGTGATGTGATCTGCTTGGCTGCCTGTATTGTATTTCACTTCACTATACGTGATATGTGATTCTGTTCATTCCCTCCTTCGCTACGTTACGTTCTTTCAACCTCCCTCCTCACGTCACATCAATACTCCTCTCAACAGTGGAACGTCACTAATTAAAAAACTGCTCACACGCGTTACTTTACTGGAGAAAGTGTCAAAAGTCAATTTTGACTGGACTGGTGGTTTGGTGCCTGGAGACGAGGAATTACTCTCCTCCCGCCTGGCCTGGCCTGGCCTTCAACCACTTGGACATACACGACACCTTCCTTCCATGACTCAAGTCCTTCCTAAAGTCCTTGTCCAATAATTAAAGTTAGTCAGTTTGAGCAGTGACGACAACAAGAGTCATCATGAGACAACAGACTTTGGTGGGCGTTGGTCATCATCATCATCTTCATCACCAGTTGGTCAAGTCATAATACAAAGACCATATCACAACAACTCACCTTACCTTACATTCTCATACATTCATTACCTATCATCACTCATTATTTCATCCTCTACCATCTACCT
Organism: Hymenaphorura dentifera; assembly: GCA_034699705.1. NCBI lineage: Eukaryota > Metazoa > Arthropoda > Collembola > Poduromorpha > Onychiuridae > Hymenaphorura > Hymenaphorura dentifera. The sequence goes on along the minus strand of JAQGCM010000307.1, from coordinate 3,573 downwards.
ACCTCAGCCAGCAGCATCAGCCAGCGGAAATCATGATACTCTGGTCCAAGTGTTCACTGAAAAATTGAAATACAACAACTGCTCTCGACACGGCGCTCTTGAGGACTCACGAAGGATTGAATGGACAGAATGACAATGACGAGCTTTCGAGGAGCATGTCTTCACTGTGGAGAGGTAAGGTTTTACATATTGCGATCGCTGTCACTACTATCGCATGCTCGTAACTAGTCACTAACTAGTTATGTGGATTTTATGCTAGTGACGTAGATTGGTGTTGGTGACAGACAAGGTGTGTTGACATTTAAAGAAATCGGGATTCATTAGTTTAGCTAGGAAGGAAAGTGTAGTGTAGTCAGCTTCTATGAACCATAACCTTGACCTGAAAGTGAAACGTGGAATTAGTAATTGCTCTGCTGTTGGCTTCCTGTTCAATTCAATTCAAAAATGCCCTTTATTCCAAACGTCAATAAGTATGTTTAAGATTAATTAAAAGGACACAATGGCACCCCACCTGTTCAAAATAATATTACTACTGTTTAATTTTAGCCGGTATGTTGCGAGATAATAGGGGAGATAGTAAGGAGATAAAGACGGTCAACGGTACACTTGACGTGATAGGAAGTGCCTTCTGTCTTCCTCTTCACTCTCGGTAACCTCAAAGATGACCATTCGTCGATCTTTACATGTCCAGTAATTGGCACAGACAACTAGTTGAGGGGCGTTTTAAAAGATCATCCGAGAAGCTAAGCCTTCAACTGTAGAGGGAGAACGAAGTACATAGAACTTACTGTTGAACAGATTTTGTACAACATTTGCACTTCATTTCTTCTTCCCTAATTTTTCAAATCAAGGAATTATTGCAGACCACCAAAAACAGTGCCCAAATATGTGGGTGACATAATAGGCGTGGTCCCACAGACCACTAAAACAAACAAAAGAAATGCTTGGAATTTGATGATTCCTGCAAATCCTACTAAAACGGTGTGCTGAAATGCTCAAAACAAGTAGCTGACACACCACTGATCTGAAACTGGCAGGGACCTATCTGAATTCAAGCACAACTCAAGCAACATAAAACTGTAACTGTAAAGAGTAAAAGCGCTAAGGTTAGACCTTAGATGAATTCTCTACTATTCCTTATTTCCATATCTTCGCCTGTTAATTAGTTTTGTGATTGTGGTTTCCTTTCTTTTGAATGTTCATAGTAAAGTGTCTTATGAATTCTAAAAATTGAAATTACTTCAATGCCTAAGAAAGTAAAGATAAAGATAGCACACAAGCTTCTAATTTGATGAACCGAAACAAACTACTAAAGCAACCAGTTTACGCAGAATAAATTGGCGTTTCTTAATTGCAATTTAAAATCACATTAGATGCCTGTTTGCCCTTGAATGCAGGTGTTGACACTTTTGGAAGATATATTATGTAATATATTCTTTCTTGCTAGAAGTGCTTAGGGTTGGTGGCTGCCAAGAATTTGGTTAGGAAGGAGAACTCGACAATTGAAATGGATCTAAATAGCCTAGCATGTTTTCAAGGATCATTCGAAAAACTAGATTACGTTAGTATCACAGCCCTTTCATTATTTCGAAGCTATTAGGTCTACAACCAAAATAAGATTCTGTATCTTTCCTTTCGTTTGCTCCATTAAATTGTTTGGCATCGTTGTTGTTCCTGACTCAAGATCAAGAGCTAGCTTCAATTTTTTAGTTTCAATCTTTCGATCGTTCATTAACGCATAGGACTGGTCAACTGATCTGCAGTCTGCATTTGAGCGCACCTAGTTGATTAACTAATTGTTAATTCTGTTCTGACCATACGCTAAAAATGCATAAAGTCAGTAAACGTCGCTATTTATACATTTCCTTATTTGGTTCAAGATTTTGATTGTATTTGCGAAATTAAATTGAATGGAATGTTCAGTAAGTTATTTAAGTTTTCATTTTTTAGATTTGCGTCAAGTGAGCTGGATCATTAGTGGCACAGCATCGTAACTATCATAACTCACGTTCCAAAATTGAAAGGAATTTCATGCGTACTTTTCAAACTTTACCAGTTTGACATAAGTCAGCTTTCATTCCTCTGCTTATCCGAATTTCGAGAAAGTTAGAAGTATTCTTAATAGCATTTTTTAATTACAATTTACAGGCCGCAGTGGGACCGATTATGACAGCAGGCCTCACCAAGTTCCATCCAGAGTGCTTTCGTTGTTCCAGGTGTCAACTCTGCATTGGAGATGATGAGCAGTACATATTGGTTGGACTGGCTACACTTTATTGGTTGGTATTCTTTTATTTTTTCCTTGTGTGAAAGTGGAATATGAATTATGAAATACGAAGGACTTTTGTCGCACCGATTGATATTCTAGAAAAACAATTAGTAGTTAAATATTTCAGAACTGGTGTGCCAAGAAATTAATGACTGGAACAAGCTTTGATCCATTGTATATTTCACTCGTTATGAATCGAACTATTATTTAATTATCAATCGCAGTATTTTTATAGTGTAATAAACTTTCGAAGGGTGAGCACGAGCAGAACACTCATCTAGACAAAAACATGGACATTAAGCATTGGTTCGTTGATTGCCGAGGATACCAAATGACAGTGCGAATAGATTAGATTTTTCGCTCACCACAGTAACATCAGTTTTTAATTTGTTGAAGAATATAATTAACATTGGCATAGATCAAGCTTACAGAAATAGTTGGCCTTTTGTTTTGTGGGCAAACACGCTTATCAATCTGTTGAGCTGATATCAGTCATCAAATACCCGACTATTTGATTGGAAGATGGATAGGTGAGTACGACTACCCATCATGCATACCCTAGATTGTTTTTATCAATTTTCTCCAGTGATTTTTTGCGCTTCAATGTAGTAATATCTTTTCCTACTCTCCATTTGCCACAAATGAAGTGTTTGTGCGTTAATATTGGAGAGCAAGGCTTCACAGTTTCTCGAAATCAGCAATAAGTCTAATACGATAATGTGGGGCTTTCTTACAAGCTGTTCCACATGGATGTAAGCAAACTTTCTTAAAGTACTCTTAAAGAACCTAGAATTATATCGCGTTTTGTGGGGACCAGTTGATAAAGCTAGCTAGTTTTTGGTGCATTCACTAGCAGAAATTTTTATGATAGTTTCCGTGCCCTTGGATTAATAACGTATTTGTTGAAACGAGTGAAACTGAAACCATTTTTCTAAACTTGGTTAGTTCGTATTGGACTTTAGTATTCATTATTAGATTATCGAAAATGTTTGATTATACGTGAGATCTTTGGCAAACGGGCTATTAAACATTTTTGGCCAGGCGCACAGCCCTTGAGTAAGTATTCGGGTATCTTGTTTCCGTGTGCGGAAGGTCCAGTCCACAGTTTGGGCATCCAGTGAATCATCATTAACGTCACTACACACTGTAATAATTTTTACGGCTTATTAGCCCGAAGGGACTTGTCCCGAAAGGGCTTATAAAATTCCCCTGTCCGTCTGTCCGTCTGTCTGTCCGTCTGTCTGGGTTGTAAGTATCGCAACCAACACATGTTCACATTCTTCCCGTCACATTTCAGATATCTA
>JAQGCM010000306.1:0-28722 GCA_034699705.1 Hymenaphorura dentifera | reverse complement strand
GCAGCTGGTTTCTGGCTGGTTAGCTAACATAGATATCCAAGAGAAGTCCAAGTTCAAGAAATCATGTGGGCCTCGGTGACATGACATTTTGTTAATTGGGATATGGATTTGTGCCAAAGAGGAAATGTCCTTTTGTTTGCAACTATGTATGTTGCATTACGGAATTAATTGAATAACGTCAATATCAAGATTGCGTAACAATGTCATCTATACCATTACGTTGAATGAAAAGGTATGCCCATATTTGGGCTACGATTGTGATCTTGGATTGGAATCCAAATAATAATAATGCTCTTCAAAAGAAATCATTTTTAAAGGTCACGGCGCAACCACCAGTCAGCCAGTCAGTCAGCAGTCTTCAGTTTAAATTGTGCTCTGTCCATTCGCATAGGCATTTCTAACTAACTATATTGCATTCTACGCTAAATGGAGTATATGAATTGGAGTTCAAGGCTTTTCTACTTTGCTGTCGATTCTTACCAGATCTCCATCTGAATAGGCAGCCAACGACCATGTCACTCCATTTAAGTATTCCTTCCTAATAATTACTAATTTTTGTCATGTTAAATGTCAAAGCAATGCCAATGTCATTTTAGAACATTAGAATAGCAATTCTACTACCTCCAAGATCGCGAGGAATTCACTCCACACTTTGCTTCCTTCCTTCCTTCCTTTTTCTCACAGCATTTCTCATGGCTGCAGCTCATTCCATTCCATTTCCGAGTCATTAGTCATCTCAGAAGTTCAGCTGGCGTAAAACCAAACACCAAAAATGAGAGCAATCCTAAGTTCTACAACACCACCGTGTCTACAGTTTGCAGTTGCGGATTAGGATTTGAGCATTTGGCAAACTAAACTTCATAAATCTCATTTTCTGATTAGTCACAAAATGAAAAGACACGAGTTTGGAATTTGTTACTAAGTTTTGGTTGAGTGGACCAAGTGGTGCTGAATGAGTAGTAGTAGTATGCCAACTGCAAAGCATAAAACCTTAATGGAGCATGCAAGATAAAGTTAACTTCACTTACTTGTATAGTCATTTTGAGACTTCTAGAACAAAGTAGGACTTGAAATTCTGATTAGAGTTTGACATTTGCAATTCATCCTTACTCCAAAGTGGGTCAGGGCTGAATCTATCTTTTTGGCACTCTGGCTTACGTTTGGTGTCTGTAGTTATTAGTTATAGTGGAATCTCAAACATTTTGCTATTGGTTTAAACCTTGAGTAAGTGTCAAAAAGTTTAGTCTGTCTTACAGACTGTAGTTTGACTGTCGTAAACCATCCAACTAGGTATAAAAAGTTTTGCAGATAATTTACAAGGAATTCCAGAGAAATGACTAGGTTTCTACAATTGAGTCTATTTATGTAATTTAGGAATAGTGAAGCTTAGCGTAAATTTGACACGAAGATACTCCCACACTAATTTGCAGTTTCACAACATCAGATATTCGTTTCCAAATTTAACTTGACACGCGAACTTTGTAGCTTTATAAAATATGCATGATTGCAGAGGAGATTCTTGAAAAGATAGTAGAGGAAAGTGACTTTCGATTTCAGCAAAAGCCTTCACAAAGTTTTTCACCCAGCACCAGCTAGCAGCCTACTATTCCAAATTATTGCTCATTTGAAACTTGACTGTGCCTGGGCTTTGCAAATACAATATTCTTAAAGTTGGCTCATTAGATTCAGTCTAGAAAATCTTATTAAACACTCGAAGACTTTCAAATTAGGTTAGGATTATGCAACCGTTCGGCCTTATTTCGCTTTAGCGCCGTGCCGCCGCGACTTTGAACTCTGCGAATTCTTTGGAATCACTGGGTGGAAAGATCCGATTCATTCAGAGAAAGGATTATTGCAAAGGACTTGGTCCTATATTCCAAAATGATGGGAATTGAACAATGTCACTGACACTTGGTCGCTACTCAACACTTGCAAAAGTTACAAAGTCTTCTTATCGATTCTTTCAACTTAAAAACATATATAAATGGAATTACAGATCTAAATTTAATTAGGTCAAGCACGTTGGCTACAAGTCACACTTGCAGCGTAAAACAGTCCTGAATGCGTAAAACTTTCTCCAGAACTATTTTCAGCTCAAAAGTTCTGGAAAATGTAAACTTAAGTTTTAACTTTGAACAGTTGTGAATTCTTCAAACTTACTCATTACTTACTCATTGTTTTTTGGAAAACAAATTCCCACGAATGGTCTGAATGGCTATTAACGAAGAATGGATAGTGGAGCATCTGTATCCTTGCAGTCTCACATACAGCACTTTTCTCACAACGGTTAAATATCCGCAATGGTTTGCAAACAGGACACGCTTAAGAGGTCAAAATTCGCAAAGGCTTCGAATGTTAAGGACTAAGCGGCATTTAAATGAGAAAAGCTGAACTGCAAACTTGTGCAACTGCAAGAACACCAAATAACAATACGAAAGCAAAATTGTTTATTACGTGTTTTTGCAAATATTGCAAAAGTACAGCTTGACTTTTAGGTATTTTGAGAGCTTATTTCAACTTTCACAATCACAACTTTCTCCAAAGTAAAAGTGGCAAGTCTGGAGCAGCAGCAATAGCAGCTTGTATTGAATAAAAATTGAAAATGTTCACAAAAAGATATTTTTTATTTTTATTATTTTTTTTTACAATTATCGCCTTACTGAGAGGGATGAGATCGTCTTTCATAAAATACATGAGCATAACTCGATTGGGCATAGTACTCTAATGTCTTCTAATACAAACAATCATCACTCACAAACACAGAACAATAGAGGCAGGCGCTCCTGAGCCATCTGGGCCAGTGACCGCTGGGCTTCTTTTTTACCACACTTTGTGTAAAAATCGAGTTAACCTTTGTGTGTAACTCATTATTATTATTAAGTTACGAAAGGGCAGGACATCTTATGCAGTACAAGTACAACATTCTTGTAATTTATTGCATAATTGCAACAATTTAATTTTCACTGCTGCCGCCACTATTAAAGTCACAATAAGCACGACAGAGAACAAACACTTTTTCTTCCTCCCGCTGGACAACTAACTTATTTTGACAACATAATCATTTCTTCGGTTTTAACAAGGGTTGGAAATTTATATTTATTTATATTTTAAAAAGCATTTCTAGTAAAGTGACTGACTAGTAGTAGTAGCATTACTATTATTATTATAGTTATTATCATATATAATCATACTTTATAAGTAGTTTGACTCAACAACGATGTTACAATTTTTGCAATTGATTGATTGACGACATGCTACGACCAAATCTTAAGAAATCCGCAACTCAGCTCAGGTCGAGGAAAGCTAGGCTAGGCGAGGTGAGGGTTATGCCACCTCGACGACAATTGAAGGGATTTTGGTATTGTTCGCTTGCTATGATTGCTCTAACTTTAATTACGCTTAATTACAGAAGGAATAATCTACTACTTGGTACAAATACAAACATCATTAACATCGGGAAAGAACATTTCACTCGACGACTGAGTGAGGACCAAAGTTTAATGAAGTTTTTACTTTCTAAGAAAAATTTGTGTCCTTATATGCATTTAGTCAAATTAATCACAATTGGGGGTGTAAAAATTAACCAACTGTGAATGTGAATATTTTCTGCAATGGCGTGAGCCCAAAACCCACAACAATGAATACTGGACTTTTGGAATAGTTGTGCGCTTTTCAATACTATTCGAAATCATTTTAATGGGAAAAAATGTCTCTCTCTCTCTCTAAATGTGGCAATCAAAACTGGCTTTTAAAAAATTGTCATACATAAAAACCCAAAGTCCTAAATAGGGAAAAAAGTCTCAAATGATTGTCACTGGTGATCTTTGTTCATTTGTAATGAATCAGTCCTGTCAGCAGCAGCAGCCGCCGTATTTCTCACAAGTTGCAAAAAGTGCTGGAAGAATTCATGCCCAGATTTATTTGGGAATTCCTTCTCGCACAGCACAGCACAGCACAACGCAGTGCGCTGCACTTTGCATCAATGTAATGAATACACGGTGCCAAAATAAAATACTACACGGAGTTTGCCCAAGCTTCTTTATCTAACCCCAGCTGTCAATCTGAAAGGGAATGAAGGCGAAAGTTCAACGTTAGAAAAACCATTTCATTGCCAGATTTTTGCTATTTGGTTTGTTTGTTGTTGAAAGGGACTCTGCAAAAAAATTCACTAAATGGTAAAGGAAAAGGAAGATTGGAATTGAATGGAATTCAACGGGGAACGGGCACAGGGGCAACTTTGTTTAGCAGTGTTGGAATAGAAGGAAGGCATTTAGTAGGCATTCCTTTCCTCATTTTCAATGTTTTTGCCAGAGAACAAGTGTCCATAAAATAAATACGAAGACCTCGAAACCTGTTCACTCTCAGCTAACTGGCTAGAACAATAATCTGGTCGATATCTCTCAATTAGCTGAGGATAAACAGAACCAACATTCCAAAATTTGCCCATTTCTTACTTACGGTCGTTACGGCTAGATGTGGGCTAGCCCCTAAAATTAGACGGAAGTTTTAAGTCATTCAAATTGGCAGGACTGGTTATGGTAAAATACATACATGTTGTGAACTTAAACGTAGTAAGTAAAACAAATTTGAGCGAGGAATGCGGGGGGTTAAAATTCTGACGTAGAGTGTAATTAGTTTCAAAGGCTTTAATCAATGACATTAGCGGAGGGTGTGCTTGCGTGTTGGATTTAGTCAGTCAGTCATACTCATATCTCAAAATCAAGCTGTGAGCTGAGAAATGTGCGATTCTTGTACTTTTGGAGAAACAAAGTGGGGCAGGTTACTATTTCTTTGTTGAAATATGAATAAGGTCACTGGATCAGTCAATCTTGCTGTGGTTTACTCAAAAATTCTACATTTAAAGTTCAGAAATACTAGTGAGATTCTCTAATTAATTTATGAGAGTCAGTCTTCAGATCCAAAGTACTGAGATTACCGTTTTAAATGTTTTGAAATTCTTTTTTGCCTTCTAGTAGTCATACCACTCTCACTCATATAGTGTATGACCTCACTCTGCACTTTTGACAATACAAATGGATACAAAAATTAAGTTGCTTAGCTAACCTCAACATGGACACACTACTACATATTATTCTCCACAATATACTTTCTGGAATTAGTTAAAACTTTAAGTATTTCAATAAGTTAATTTGAAACTTACTGTAAATAAATGCACTGGCTGTGGCCACCGACCTTAATTATGTATGTCTTACTAACTAGCTCTATAAACTAACTAACTATAAATAAGTAGATTAATAATTTTATATATAAAATGGAATAAAATGACTCTTAATAAGTTCGATTCATATTAGTTTCTCGCCTTACGCACTGGCTCGAGAAACAATTTCCACACCACACTGCTACCGACCGTGCGATTGGTAAATGTTTGTAATGAATACAAAAGTATTTGGCTCTTCAATTGATTCGTTGTTGTTTGGGACAGTTTTTTGAACTGGGACTATGGTGTTGGATGAGCTAGATAGAATCTGCTTAAAATTTCTAAACTTAATACAAGTTTTCTAGTCAGGTTAAACTTAAATAAAAACAAGAAGCAATTAAAATGCTTGAATACATGATTTGATTGTACACGCACGTCTAAGTACAGCATAACATTTTTGAAACACAAGTTGTTTTTGTAGTCGAAAAGTAGCACAAATGACGAGAAACGATGAGAAACGGTGTACTGGACAACAACAGAAAGAAAGGGTCTCTGAGGAAAACGAAGAGTTGGCGTTGGCGGTGAAGCGCGGTGGTTAAAGTGTAATAAGTATTTCGTCAAGTATTTTGATCTTTGTTCAGCACTTTTGTTGTGTGTAAATGTATGTGAAAAGGAACACAAGGAGAGCTCAAGTTTTAGTGAAAGCTGAGTTTTTTTCTCAAAGTTTTTCTCATTGTTGGTTAAGTTTGTGGAACTCAACACCAAGCTTCAGGAGGTGGGCCAGAGTAGCTGTCATCATCACTAGTGTCCTGTCCACCGTACATATCCGCTAATTTCTTGAACCGTGGTCCAAATGTGGGTAAGTAGTCAAAGTTGAGGTCACCGTCATCCGTTCCTGACGCTAAGGATGACAAAGACCCCATTGAATTGCCGTCTCCTTCATAGGCATAGTTTCTGACGTCGTCATATGGGAGTCCATCCGGGTCATTATCTACTTTATTTTTGTTTCCTTGAAGAAAACTTTGAATGTCTGGTCCTTCCGAGCTCTCTGGAACTGAAAATCAAAAGTCAAATACGGTCCATTACAGTTACCCACTTCTTTTCCTCTTGGGATAGAAAACTTTCTCCGCTTTCCCTTCCGTTTCGTTCTCCACACCATCCTGGGCGTCCCTAACTATATGCATCATTCATTACCAAATGGGCTCTATTAAAAGTTTTCTGGAAACCGGTTCCGTCTTAAACAGTTGGCCCGGAAGGTGGAAACAAATGAGTGAAGAAAAGTTAGGAGACGTTTGGAATAGGGGAACATGGTAAAACTGACGCAAACTTACCTCGACCTTCCGGACGGAGTTCTTCCATTGGGATTTTGTCAATTGGCGAGTGAATGTAAGGCCCGTTAGACGCCTTCATGACGTTCATGAGGACAGACAAGTCATAGCCAGTCTGGTCTCCTTCACCGCCACCCTCATCAGAGTAGTTAATGATATTCTCTCGAACATCATCGTGTGGATCTCCCTTAACTTCTTCATAACTTCGTCTTCGCCGGTAGAAAACGATTGCAATGACAAGAATGAGCAGGACCAGAATGCACACCAACAAAATTATTATAAAGTTAATGTCTACGCCGAGAGTAGCAGTCTGAACTCCAACTCGCGGAGCATCACAGCTGGAAACGTTGCCCTTGGAGTAACTCGGGTTTCCCAAATTATAAAACTGTAATAGAGCAAATCACACACACGTTTTTAGTACTCCAGCATTCCACAACGTAAATGAAACAAATTGTAGGAAATCTCCCAGAATATCTTACCTGTCCGTTGAGAGATAAGTTTGAGATGCAGCCGGTGAATCTGGTGGTGGATGGGACCTGTGACCATTTCATAGGGCCTTGGAGAGCCTTAATATGAAAAGACACACCGCCGAGTTGAAGCGGCCCATTGACGTTGAGCAATGAGTTGGATCCCACCGGTGATCCAGACACATAGCAAGACTTGTCTTTGAGCGGACATTCATCCACGCGCATTGAGATTTCCTAAAGTAATCCAAAAAGTAATGACGAGCTGAGGACAATCTCCGAGACGCAAACATAACCTAATTCCCTTACCAAAGGACTCCAGTGGAGTGCTATCAGATGATTCTTGGAGTCTGCCAAACTTTTTGCTACCAACTCAAGTCGTAAAATCCCAGAGCCAAAATTTAGGAGGAATACTGGACGACCTTCGATCAGCTCCAGTGACATGAAATCTATTCAAAATAAGAAGAGAGGCTTGAGAAGGCATGCATTTTCATTGTTAGTCACAGTCGGGGCTTTGCAGGACATGGTATTATTGTGAGAGCTTGGACACGTTGAATGTACTAGTACAAGTACATGGATCCGCTCGCCTATTCTAGAATCCTAGAACTCTAGATTCCTTTAGTGGAGACGTGGAGAGAGCAAAGAGTCAGGTCAATGTATAACGTGAACAAAGGGGATGACATGAAAAGATTGGTCTTTCAATCATGGGAAAAGCGGCAATGGCTTGGCCTGTGTGGAGTGTTCAAGGAATGCAAGCTCGCACTCAAATAATCTGATATAAATGACTCTATTCAATCGTGGAAACTAGGGCCATTGTATTGCCTTTGTATTTTAGCAGCAAGGGTCGGCAGTCGCCAAGCATTCCCTTTAGTTTAGGGGAATTCCCTTGTAAACTTGTAATGAACTGTCGGACTCATGACCTACTTTCATCATCAACATCATCCTTTGCTTACTTTCAATAAATCGACTCACTCTATTAAATAATATTACAACAAACAACAAGAACAAAATAATTGGAGAGAATCATATCAGCCTAGTAGATGCAAAATGAATAGTGTCGTTTCATACCTGAGACATTCATTGCCGCTGAATTGTAAATTGGACCATTGTACATGAGAAGGCCATTTGGAATGGGTGTATTAAAATAGACGTTCAAACTCGAGTCATTGCAGACGGAGAGTGGAGGATACCACGCCCAACCAGAGCCTTCGAAGGAGATCGACGTGATCTCGCAGCGCGGTCCCTCATAACCCGGTGCACAATCACACCTGATTAATTATTAAATTACATTTTAATTAGTTCTGCCAGCCAGACACACGCAGCGGCGGCAGAAGCACAACGCAGCGTCTCAAACAACTTCATTGCTTTGCATGAGTTGGGCTCATTCAAAGTTTCAATCGACTCGACAGTCAGTCTAGTCTAGCGAAGCCCTATCGATACAATTTAATTAGGCCAGTCAAAACAGTGAAAGTTTGCTTATTTGAATTGAGCCAGAATATTCGCAAATTAGACTGCCTGCCTTATCTGTGTGCAAAATAAATGGGTCAGCGCCGTGAGGACTTGATTCTTACCTGAAACCTTCAATCTGGCCACCCGAGAGACAAATTCCACCGTAAAGGCACGGGTTGGGTTGACATGAATTAGGGGCGAGAGCAGCTGAGCACGTACAAATAGGATCCACAATGGCATTGACGCCAACAAATGAGGACATGTTTGTGAAGATTTTAGAGGAAATGTCACTCTTGGTTAAATTATTGGTACAACTTGACTCGCAGTTGACTCTCTCTTTGAGGCACTCATCGATTCGAATCATCATGATGTTCAACTCCAAGGCTTTCTCCAGCTGTGAAAAAAGAACCGACAAACCAACGACCACCATCAGAAAAAGAAAGTAGAAAGTGAACAAAAGGGGTCAACAAACGGGAGTCGCCACAGAAAAAAAAATCCCAAACTAAAATACTTGTCATGTTTTATGTAAGTAGTAGTAGCTAGCTGCTGACCAGTAGCCAACGAACGAGTACTTGAGAGGACTACACACGTAGTATAGTTATAGTTTTAGTTATGTCCATCCTTATGGTCTGACTTGGCTAAATGTGCAACCAAGTAACACTTTTACTACTAGCTGTTTTTTGCTAGCTGTGTGGCATGTCGCCTTTCTCCACTTTCTCCGCCACATCTGCACTGTGTGTGTGTGTGCCGGGAGAAAGAGTGTTGGAGTACTCCTAGTACTCGCAGAGTTAACCAAAATCCACCAGTTAATCCTCACTTGACTACAAAAACATACATACCCGTTCTTTGTTTTGTCCCATGATCCCATCCAGTCTCTCTGCCTGGTAGAGCGGAGAATTGTGAGCCGAGAAACGAACATCTAAAATGGACAGGTCTATGCTGTGGGGTGATGTGATGACCGTGAAAACATCCACATTATCTTCATCCTCAATTTCAAGCAGAGCAGCGATTTCAGTCCGCAGTTTCTCCATCTTTCCCTTTGCCTAAACAAACACACAGAGACACAAGAAGTCAAAAGGAGTCAAAGTGTGCTAGGGTGAAAGCTCTTAAAACGCTCTCATTTCAAAATCTAATAAAAAGTTCAAAGTTGTTTTACAAAAGGTCTTACATTTACACCGTCTGTTTGAATGAATTGTTCTTTGGTCGTGCCCATGAATCTAATGGAGCCAGAGCTGTCAACAGCCTCTTCACTAATGGCTTTCACTGTGACCGACACCGTGGCTTTGACTTCCTCGTCCCGCACATTGTCTTTCACCTGTACACGCAACACAAAAGGTCAACAATTTTAATGGGCACAAAATAATGTGAACCGGCCAAGATTATCAGGCTCTGAAATCTGCAAAAGTAACAATAATATTTGCAGGACTTCCTTATCGCCCCCATGTTTGCGTGTATGGAAATTATGTCCACGTAATGAGGGGGAAGGCGGGTGGGCTGGGACACAAGTGCCCCGCTTTTTGCCTTTGACACTTGATTTATGAATGCGGTCAGCGCCCAGTACTTTACAGTCGACTACGCTGCATACACTGCAATCCTTGAAGAGCGTCGTCCAGCGTCCAAAAGTTGTCCAGTTCTAGTAGCAAATAGCAAAGCGCGCAGCGTTGTGGTGAAATGAAGTGCAGTGCAGCGTGTCCGTCCTCGGCTCCCTCAATAAGAGACTCATAAAGAAATGTCATTACATTCCCATCAACACACACATCAACTTCCAATGCTGGAATCAGGCAATTTCTAGGCACTCCGAGTCCGCAATTGCAATAAATTCAACGCATGCACGCATAGTAATATACTGGGTTTCATGGGACGCCAGAGGAACTGACACGTAATTTCATGGCTACTTTCATGAGCGCTCAGTTGTGGGCAAATAGCTTTTTTTCACCAAGAAAAAAACGAGTTAGAGGAAGAGAAAAAAATCTCACCTTAAATTGAAGTTGGTAAGTGTTTTCAGGAGTGGAGGGTTTCATGTTTATGTCTCCATTGGCTGGGTCCAGAATAAAGTTACTATGCTGTCCGTGTCCATGGGCCCAGTAAAATGTTTTGTCGTTAAGGTCCCAGTCATCCAAATCATCAACGTACACTCGCCCAATGTTAAACGTAGAGTTCTCCTTGTACTTGTAGACAAGGATTTTGCTTTGCCCAGGTCTCATCGGGTTATCATTCTCATCACCAATGATCTACACCAAGCGAGTTATTTTGCAAATTATTATTTTGGCCTTTGGTTTACATTATATGAATGGGCAGAAGAAATGTGACAAGTTTGGCCCATACCACTGTGAGAATGCTTGTCCCTGTCTGCTGCGGTGAACCGCTGTCCTTTATGACTATGGGAACCAAATACTGCTTCCTGGCTTCTCGATCAAATTTATCATGTGCTGCACTAAAGGTCGAACCTGATTCCAAAAGAAATCAATCGTTTGAAAAAAGAAAGAATTGAAAACTAATTTAAACAAACAACAACAAAAATAGGGCAAAAAAGCATTGACAAGGTTGTGTTTGAAACGAAGCTTTTTGATGTTGTTTTGCGCTTAACAAGGGCATCATTGATGAACGACGAAGCGTTCAAATTACATTTGCGAGTGCCCTTTGATGAGTCTCTTTGTCAAGAGGATGACAAACCAAGGCAAAACCAAAGACCATGTACGTATGATGATAACAAGAACAAACTGTATTTTGCAACAAGAGGTAAATTTGCAAGGACCGTTTCACAATTTTCTTTCGCTCAACTTACCCGTAATATTGAAAAGGGTTTTGATTTCAGGTTCTGCGGAAGAATCAATTGCAAAAGTGAAAGGTGCTCCGTGGGCCGGAGTGTCAGCATCATGAGCCGTCAGTTGAGTGATCACGCCACGCGGTTTATTCTCATCCCACACCACTGGATTTGTCTATTTTTTTTGCACAAAAAGGCAGATCAAAAAATAAGAACAAAGAAGGAAACTAGCAAAAGAAATCATCATCAAAGTTGTTCTTTTCTCTTGAAAAAAATAACAAGAGAATCTAATGTATCCACTTCCTCTACGTCTGTCTAGGTTATGTCTCAACCACTCATGTTTTCCATGCTCGCTCGCTCGATCTCTTCTCATCTCTTGTCTACTTACTTGTCTACATCTCACCTCTCCTGCAGTTCAAAAACTTACTCAATCTTTTTCAAGGCTGGCTTCCCCTTTGATAAACCCTTTTTTACTTGCACTTGCATTTGCCTAGCTCTAAGCCACAATAATAATTGTGTCAATTTGATTGTTATTATTGTTGTGATTATTATTAGGATTGACATTTTGCGCAACCAGATGGATTGACAGGCAGGCAGGCAGACGGCAAAACGCATAAAAGGGCAGCTCTGACCATGGCCAGGCCTGGCCAGAGCTGGACTTGAGTTGAGAGTCGATTGATTGAGTCTTTCTTAACAAGAAGAATTGAAATCAATGCATAATTCATGATTAGATGTGTGAATGCCAGAATGTCAAAAAAAAACCGAAGAAGGACATAATGCCTATTGTGCGTAATGCCAATCAGAATAATAATACAAGAAACCATGGGGGTGTGTTGACTTGTTGGATTTGCATGCTACATGCATGCATAGGATTGGAATCGTCAAAAAATTGTGTAGAGTTGATTTGTAATATTTCATCCATAGCAAGAGAGAGAGAGTGAGAGTGAGAGACGGGGGTGATGATGATGATTGAGACATTAGCAGAGGTAAAGTTAGAGGAACGTTCATGATGTATGTGAGTCGACAGAGTTTTTTGATTGTTACATGGCGTGAAGATTTGATTGACACTTACTGAATTCAGGTACGGTGCATTGTCATTTATGTCTGTCAGTTGGACGGTGAGTGCAATGTAGCTGGAGAGCCGTGTAGTTGTTAAGCCCCACTCGTCATAAGCTCCGACAATAATTTGAGGGTAGGGATACCCATTCGGAGGGTCACGGTCTAATGGCTGCACACATTTCAAATAAATAAGAAAAATCAAAATCAAATTGAGTTGGAGCCCGCAACGCAATCGTAAGAAGAGTAAGAACGGAAGGAGCAAAACTTTCTCCAACTTTCACTCACCTTGATGACTTTAACGCATCCTTCATCGTCAACAGAGAAATGCTCCATTCCTTTCTGAATGAAAAACGTAATGTTTTGCGACTGAGTCCGATCCCCAATGTCAGGGTCAAATGCCTTCAACTGCACACAGCAAACAAGAAAAGAAAACAATTCTATGTGAGCGAGTTAGTTTATCAATAGCAATTTTATGGGGACAAGGGCCGAGCAGCGGTTCATTTGCCCGGTTCTTAGCTCCTTGGACTGACTTGCTGATTGCTCTTCCCCCACAAAACATAAATGTACAGCTATTACTCGTATCTGAAATTCTACAGAAAAGTCTATCAATTGCAGATGAGTGAGTATTTATCACAGGGGGAAAAGAAGGAGCGTCAAAACAAGACCACATGAGGACTGGGAGTGACGCTGCGCTGACACTTAGATTGAGTAGATTGGCCTCTATGAGCTAATTCCCATTTGTTTCCTTGACTGACTAATGGGGATAATTTGTCATCGTATCCACAAATGATAAGATAAAACCAACCACCAAAAACAGAGTGAACTTGGAGAAATGAGGAAACTCCGAACCCCCCGTTCCGGCAGAGCAAAGTAGTCTCCACATTTTAGATTGGGAATTCTCACTTCATTCCCAACAGCTTTCACTTGTCCTTTCTCCTAAGAACTACCCGCCCTTCGAATTTGCTAAACTCTCACTGCTCTGCTCTGTAACAGTAAATGAAGCAGAGATTTTGTTTCTTACCACAAATATGCAATGGCCTGGAACACTTTCTTCCATAATAGTTGTGTTCTTCTCCATGTCCTCAAAAATGGGTGGATTGTCATTCACATTGGTCACCTGGATCTTCACTTTGGTGTAAGCATCAAAAACTGAGTCGGTTGCTTTGATGGTTAGCTCATACTGGTAGGGATTAGGGAAAGAACCGAACTTCAGAACAAATTTATCAGACATAATTCACCTAGCGTGCAATTCAAATCAAAACATGCACTTGCACACTACCCGCTGAAACCATCCATTAGGAACTTCCCCTATCCAAATCAAATGGGTGAAAGTGCACTTACCCTCCGAACTTTCTCGTAGTCTAAGGATTGCCTGATGAGAACCACCCCACTAGAAGAAGTGGTCTCAATGTTGAATGAGTTGTCAGGATCACCTTCAGTGATTGTGTACATGAGAACGGAAGCTGGAAAAAAATCATTTTATTTTTAAGTGTCACTTCCAGGCGTGATCTAACACGAAACAAGCAAGCATAGAATAAATTTGCATTCAAGTGTGAGAAGCAAAGGGACAGGAGCAAGTGCGGTGTGTAGTAGCAAAGGGCTGAGACTTGAAAGCTCGGTCAGGGTTTCAAATGAAATGAAATAAGTTCACGAGCAGCACAGAATTTCTAAATCTCTTCAAAAAAATAAAGGTTTACAACATAGTTTTATGTATTTTGACGTGATGTGATGGTGCTAAGTGCTTGAGGTGTGCTCGCGGCCCAGCCTTCAGGTTTTGGCCAGTCTAGCCGCCGCAATATGTGATGTGGTTCGTATATAAATACATCAGTTGACGGTGATGGTGGCGGTGGTTGGTTAACCCCCTTCCCATGAAGCCCGCGCGACCACAATAACACAACTATCATTATTCATGACCATTTTTTTCATCATTTATGTTCATAAATCAGATTTTACTCGAGACTCCATTTCATTAATCACTTTCAAACTCTCTGTGGAAAATTTTTTCACGCCTCTGTCACACACTCCCTTCTTTTCCTAACCCCCTTCCTTCGCTAACGTTTCTAAGCTCCCCACCTTTTCATTTCTTTCTCTCCAGAGGTTGGACCTATCTCTCACATATTCAGTACAACACTGCACTGCATGCCATCAGATCTGAATAGAAAAACAGTCTGAGGAGGACAAGAACCAGACTCATACAGTCAACCCGAAAACATACTGTATACGAATCCGAAACTGGAAGAAAATGGTATTGTGCCGCTTAAATTCTGGAGTTTAAATTCTACTTGTAGAGAGGACAAGAATATAATGCAAAAATAATATTAATACTGTGTAGTTAACTGACACTAACTGCCTGGGTTGACGCGCCGGATTTCTACATTGAAAAAGCCTTGCCGAGAAAATGCTAGGCTGTAAAGCTCAACGCTACATACTAAGTCCCTGGCACACCTTTGCTAATCCGACGCCATTAGTGTCACTCTCTTACAGCAAAAAAATACCACAATTAGAATTCAATGAAAAGAAAATTTTGACGACCGTAGAGCCGAGCCTAGGAAGCAAACAAAAAAAAAGAAACTAAACTACATGAGTATTAAACGACGAAGCAAGTAATCAAGTTAATGAGCGGTAGACCACCCATGGCACCGCTCCGCTCCTGAGTGTAGTGTATGAATACACGTCTTTATATCCAATGTGTGTCCTACATTTGTGCCAAGGCAAGTAGCGTAGAGTGGAATAGAGAAAGAAAGAAGTAGAAAAAGAAATGCGAAAACAAGGAGCTATTATTTTACAAATGGACAAACATTAGAAGGAATATGAAACCACTACTTAGGTGCACGGAGGGCCAACAACAAACTTATATTTGTAAAGGTAGCTAGCTATGAATGCAGAGAAATTTGAGGAGGCGTATGATTATGGAGTGAATGAGTGAATGAATGAATGAAAGGATTGAAAAAGCGGGTGAAAACCGAGGCGGGTATTAATAGTTGTTATGGACGACATAATGGACTCACCCGTATCATTATCAATGGCTCTCACTTCAATCACTTTGCTATTCAAATTTGCATCCTCAGCCACTTCGGCCACATACAGATCCTTAATGAACGCAGGCTTGTTGTCATTTTTATCAGCAATCTCAATCTTGAGCGTCAAAGGTCCTAATGAATTCAAAAACCGTCCGTCAGACTCATTACACACTTCATTTCCAACATTTTATTGCATTGGATTGGGATTTCAAAATTGAAATTGCAGTGGATCATGCAATCACATCACAATCACAATCCACCCAATGAATTCCAAACCCACTTCATCTTCTGATCTGACGCTTACGACGCTTACTGCTCTGAGCCGTCCGAGCCCAACTTGACAGACTCTGGTGCTGACGCTGAGAGTCTCAAAATTTGACGAGTCATGTTTCATGGTTTGCTCTCTATTCTCATTGCTTTAATAGTAATAATAATCAGAATAGAGGAGTGCTGTGCTGTGCTCCGTACAACCGTACATTTCCCAAATCAATGATGGAAAGGGAGGCAGGGGCAGGACGGACAATAAATGCTTAGTTCAACAATAGGTCGCTTAACTCGGTCAATGATTTGAGGGCCTGATATGATTCAGTCCAAAGTTGATTAAAGTGTACGTCATCTCTTTTCCACCACACAACACTTATTTCAATTATCAATGCATCTCCATTATAAAAAAAACTCTACGTCCGACGAACATGGGCATTCAATAATTTCTGAGCTTTGAAATCATTCCGTTCTATTGTTACTCTTGGTTGACTTCTGCTCTGCCCTGTCTAGTTCTAGCTCAAATTTATGAAGACATCTTAAGATGATTGTAGATAATAACAAACTAATCATGGATGGATGACTGCTGCAAAATTCCCTTGAGTGCATATCGTAAATAGTAGTGCTCTATCTAGTCTGTTTTCCTTACGTTCATTGGGCTGTCCATTGTTGAGAAGTGCGGAAGGAGCTCCGTCCCTTGCAATTACCGTCACTTGGTAAATGTCCTGTTCTTCCCGATCAAACTCTTTCCTTGTGGTGATTTCACCCGAGAAAGAGTCAATCTGAAAGTTCTCTCGGTCTTCTTCCTTCAAGTAGTACGTCACCTATTGTCACACAAGACAAGGCAAAACTCAAAACCACATTTCACACACTACGCACTTGAATCAGTTCTCACGCCAATCATATCTTAAGTTCCTGCCTGGTCTTTGCTTTTCTCAACTCAAACTTGTGCACTGCAGAGCCAGAAAACTCTCATTTACTAGCACGCCTAAACAAACAAGGCGTAGAATCATTTTGCTAAAACAAATTGAGTTTTTGCGGCTTCGTTCATTTTCTCATTGACTTGAATATTCATGAAATTAATTTGCAACATGTCGATGAGAGTGCAAAGACAATTAAACCGGAACATTGGAAAGAGAAAGTCATTAGCCCACACAAGACTGCTTTCACTTTCGGCTGACAGCTGGGACAATTATTTTTTAGATTAATATTAAACAAAACTAATTGCAAAGGTGGTCGGCAAAAATTTTACCAAGTTCTATGCTATTAGATTCTAGCATTGCTTTTTAAGTTTAAGTTAAAGTTTAAGTTTTTTTTGATCTTTGGACACTTAGTACGTAGAGTACATTGTGGGTAGGAGAGTTGTGATGATGTTGATGTAATAATATTAAGAGGAGATGAATGAGTCCATTAGTAAAGTTGACGTGGTAGTAGGAGAAGGAAAAAGATACTCACTTCATTGTTTGGAGCAGTTCCATCAGTGTCAATCGCGCGGACCCTCATAACAGGAGTGCGGGGTGGCTCATTCTCCAGAACGCTACCTGACACTACTTCCGTAAAGTATGGCTTCTCATCATTCTCATCCTTCACTTTCACTGTGATCAAAGTCTCAGTCGCCAAATTGTACTTGTTCTGCTCGTGAAAAAAAGGAGCAAAAAAACAAAAAACAGTTATTATTTGTACCGTATACTTTCCATTTCTCTTTCTTTCCTCCTCAAGACTCAGGTTTAGTGGCAAGGAGAAGCAAAATTCGCCAGTTTTTGCGAGCGAGCGAATGTGATTTCCTTGAAATTACATTCCACGTTTTATTTCTTGAGATCTCATTAAATAAACAATTGTGATTTGTCATCTCAGAGGGAAAACATAAATTGGATTAATAGGTTGGATGGAAATGGCATGCGCTTAGTAGTGCCTTCCTCCTTGTAATCCTTGAACCTTAAGTGTTTTTCGTGTCAGGACTAGTGCACTGTATACGTACTACGTACATAAAAAAAGTCCTCGAAGAAAGGAGTCTAATGAAAAACGAATGTAGAAATTGTGGACTCACAGAAGCTCTTATGGTGAGTGTGTACTCAGACACGGACTCGTAGTCCAATGGTCGATCCAATTTCACGTGAGCAGTATTTCCTTCAGCCTCCAGCGTGAAGACGGCATCTTTATTAGTTGGCTGAGTCTGACCGTTCACAAGCTCAAAGAACACAATATTATCTTCAGTGTTGGACCTTTCAAATCATAATACACGCTGCAAATTAATATTTCTCACTTTCACCGCCTTCTTAGTATTTTGTCTGAAGTAGTTTTATCATACTAGAAAAAAATTATTGACCAATCGACTACTACGCAATTATGACAAAGAAAAATGTTCACCTGGCATCAAGCGTTAAAATCGGTCTGGAATGATCCACGGACCTTTCCGGAAGCTCAATTAATGTTGGATAATTCTCAGTGAAAGTCGGAGGTTTTTTATTCGGTTCAACAACAAAAACAGATAGATTGGTCATGGATGAGAGTGGTGGGATACCACGGTCTGAGGCTATGGCAGTCAGAAAATACTGTCTTTTGGACTGAAAAAATGAGAAAAGACACACATGATGTACGCACATGCCGTCACATATCAAATCATAGGAACTACGATAGTTCATGCTTTGCTTTTTTTTTGTATATTTGATCCGTAGAGATTTATGAAGCACTCGAATAGAATCACATCAAATGGACATGGAGGGAAAGCGGAAATGATTGTTGCTGGTTCTTTGAGACACAAACGGATACGATGGAATGCTGGAGGGAAGTGCAAGTGCAATGCACCGCGATATTCTTCTTAGTTTTGGGTGAAGAAGAAGAAGAAGATAAGAAAAATGTCAGAGACACACACGACTAAAGAAAGGAAGGACTCACCTCTTGTAGCGGGAGTTTGAGAGTGACTTCCCCATTCTGAGCTACAATGTTAAAGTAGTCAATGTCGGACGGAGCTGAGGGATGACTCTCAAGACGATACTGGACGGTTCCATTATCTCCGTCATCAATGTCAGTCGCGGAAATTCTCATGACGACGTGACCTATGGCTAAGTCCCGTGGAATCGATTCCTTGTATTCCTGCAAAAACCGTGAGAAAAAACTAACGTCAACTCCTTCCCAAAACCTCCCACTCCCAATTCATTTTCAACATTCATTTCATATTTATCCTACTAGCTAATTCGACAGATTCTATTACCTTGCGTCTATTCCCACTGTACGCCTTTGGTGGCAAAGCAGCATTAATCAGATTAGTAAATTATTGTTAGCATTATGTTAGGATCAGTAGTAGTCCTATAAGTAATAGTAAAATAAAAAATGCTTTACTTACGTATTTTTCGAATACAGGAGAGTTGTCATTTGTATCGAGAATTCGGACCTGGAAAAAACAATCAAGCAATTGACTTTAGCATACGGCCTAATTTAGTTTAAGAGACAAAGAACTCAGATTCTTAGGAGAAATTCTTGTTTCATGAATGAAACTTGGGGTTCTTGAACTTGACGAAAAGGGACAATTTAGACAGAATGAATTCTTTGACTAATAATAGAGAAATTTGTCTTAATGAGCGACTGAGTTGCTGAGTTCTTACTTTCATGGTGCAGACAGCATCCAGCTGCGGGCGGCTGAAATTAAAGTAGAAGATAAAATGTCAGAAAAATAATAAAAAATTTATAATAAATTGGGACAATTGTCTTACCCGTTATCTGTTGCCCGCACAGTGACATAAACTTCCCTCTCACGAGACGGTTCATCTCTATCAAAGATCTACCCCAACAACAAAAGTCCAACATTTCAATTCACTCTCAAGTCTCAACTCTCAACCTCTCGGATTTTACTTGTTTTCCAACTCACAGACATTTATTTCAGACAAAATGATAAAGTACCTTTTTTGTTCTAACCCAACCAGTGTACGGCTCCACGCTAAAATCTTCAGAGAGCTCGACGATAGAATACGTCACGTTACCACCAGAATCTACTGGATCTCGATCTGTAGCCTCGACCTGTACAAAAACATTCATTTAAAACACGTCCCTTATCAAATTCATTTGGTTGTCGCTTTGCTGGCTGGCTGGCAGGTTGGTCCGAATTCTAAAGTCACTCTCTCTCGAGCGGACGACATGACTTCATGTATAACTAAAGCGTTGACGGGAAATGAAGCTGTACCTGAATAACAGATGTGTTGACGGGTTGACCTTCGTAGATTTTGGGCATGTAAGAGCCACAGTTGGTAAAATTCGGTTTGTGTAAATTCCCAAGAGCTAGTCGAGACACGGCATCATCAACCTGAGCAAGAAAGAAAGGAGAAAGTCTTTGTTTATCCCACTAATAATGCATAATAAGAGTTTTGGCGAAATTCAAGGCAAACATTGTGCAAGAGACTCAACTCGTTTTTTAGTATAGTTTCTCCAGACTCTCTGCGCTGCACTGACCTGTCCTCTCCCAATTAAAATTGAGTTGTCTCATCTTTCCCTACTTTAATTTGCATGCAACTACAATTTAATTTATCCTCCCTGCTTTCACTTCACTTATTTAAATTCTAGCCCAACTCTTCTCTGCAGTCTGCACTCTGCACCACTCGCCGTGTACCACTTTTGTATTCATTGAAATAAATCTCATGCTCGGGGAGTTTAGTTACGAAAATAAGTGTTGTGGCCAACCATCTGGAAGATCGAATATCTCCTCCTTTCCTTAAATTATTAAATCATCAAAAATGAGTCATTCCGCCTAGTCTAATGCGTTCATAAAATGCAATAAAATAAAGTGTGGACCTGAATAATGCTATATAAATGTGTTGTCAGTTGTGCTGATACATTTGCATGAAAGCGAAAGCCTTTGGAATGCTGCGGACTGCGGAGCTGTGCCTTTTTGGATTTAGTTGTCCTGTTAATGGGTGACTGAAATATGAATAGCAACATTGTGGCATTGTGTTTGAATACATTCACTCATGCATGGATTTCAGTTTATGTGTGTACGTTGAATTGAGTAGGAGCGGAGCGGCAGAGGAGGAAAGGAGGGAATCGATATCCATTAAGTGCATTAATAATAAATTTTGACCAAGTGTCAAAGAGTCAATCAATACACCTTCAGAGTCCACAATGGCGGTGGCACCCTGGAGTGCTTAGATCCACTCTCACTTTCCCCAACCAAACACACAAAATACCCGGGTTTTGGGAATGAAAGGCCATGACTCCGAAGAGTTTCTTGGCCCCACACCGACAATCTATGTGTCCAAGGGACACATCTATTTACACAATGAAATGAAAATAGCAATGTCGCTTGTTCCACAGCACATGTTCCCTGTTTCCCCTTAACTTATTCATCCATCCGGCTCTACAACTAAGGAGAGCAGAAAAAAACGAGACGCTGCCTGCAAATGCCATTAATATTATGAGTTTGAGAGAGATGAATTCATAATTTCCTTAGCAGCTTAGGAAAATACGTGTTAAATCCAAAGATGAATAAATGGTTTAATGCCGTCCGTAGACTTTGGCCATCTTCTTGTTCTAATTCTCTTATTTCCCCCCATTAAGATTCGACAAGAGGACTTTGGAATTCAATTCTCATTTACCTTGACTTGACTCTGCATCTCTCGCTTACTCTCTCAATTAAGGGGAAACAATGGGAGGGCAAATGTGCAGGCAGAGCAGGGCAGAGGTAGTGAAGTGATGAAATGGTGAGAACTCATTGTGTACTTATAACCAACCCAAAGTCTTTGTCTTCAATATTTTATATTAGATTATTCCAGGAGCTAGAGGATCAACTCTTCTCACCAAACCACCTCATAAATTTACCAAACCAGCTCTCATGCGTCATGCCAGTCTTAATTCCAAAATTCTAATAAAGGAAGCGCAAATACTGGGTGTGAGTAGTAGTAGTAGTGCTTTTAGTCTGGCTTTCTCCAGAATCAAAAGCCATACTAAACGGCAATGCAATGCTGCCCAGCCCACAATGGAATGGTTATGCTATGCTATCATGTTAGGTTGTTATATTTGCCTCAGTTGCCGTCCGTCGCCGCCTTTTCCTCTCACCTTCTCTGCCGCCCTCACTTTCACTCTCAAAATGAAATTCAACCCATCCAAATGCATTGGATTGGATTGCAGGAGCGCTATTTAGTGTGGTGAGCGCAACACGGAATGAAAATGAAATTTAAATGTAATGTTATGTAGTGCAGTCGGGTGAAGAGAATGGAATTACAAGTGCATGGCCACACACAAACTCTACTAACTTAACTTTAACGCTTCCTTGACTATGTTGCGTTGCTCCTGCTTTTCCTATGACTATGACTAACTCGTCGTGTACTAGTCTGCTACAACATTTGCCGGAGCTCAAGTCAAGTGTGCAGAAGACTAGAATAGAACTCTCAATTATCTTCTGACGGTATTACCTCAACCAACTTCACCTTTAGACGATCGACTAATGCTGCTTATAAACTGCTGCTATAGACTAGAGATTCTAGCCATGAATTTGCACATCTTTCCAACAAAGCTAAAGGAAGGAAGATGAGAGAAAATAATTTGAGTTGAACTCACCTTGTAGACTGTGTAAGCATCCGTCTGTCGAGTGTTATGAACGTAGCTCTCCATGAGTGGCTGGGAAGACTGCGACTGAGAATTGTCACCAAATCTACGGATTCTGGAACGGAAGCGTTCGTCACCATGTCTGTGGCGGTGTCCTGGAAATAAACAAGAGAGAAAGACTTTGAGTAATTTACATCAAAATAGACACCTTCATACTATTGCTACTCTTCCATGGCTAGGTCGGGACTTGGGTGAAACAAATCCTTAATTACCCGTACTGTGCTCTCATAATTATAACCAAACAAGAAGGTTCTCATCATTAAAGCTCAATTTGTAACCGAACCGAAAAGTCTACAAAGACTCAGCACTTGCAGAGATTAATAGAATACGGAGCAGCACAAATCCTAGAAAACCGGGCTAGGTGACCTAATAAATTTGATTGAGATTTATATCTCAGGCGGATTAAATAAAGTAATTTAAATTTCAGTGTCGTACGTCGTTTAAGAATGACACGGACCTCATTTAGTTTTTATTGTGTTTTCCATTTTAACCTTGAATCCTCTGATCCATTTAGGGATAAACGGATGTCATGTCATCCTCATTAAATTGGATTTCAAAGGTTCAGCAGCTGTAGAGGACACGCTGCATTGCGTTGCCTGAATGGGTAACAATGCAACGACGACAAGGGGATGCAGTCTTGCATGGCACGGCACATTCACACCGTTTCTTTATTGTTGCTCTGAGTCCTTAACGTCTGACTTCCTATTAATGTCCTATTTCCTCCTTAAACCCTCTCAGAAACAGCAAAGGAATTGATAAATAGAGCAAACAAGGCGGCTGTCTGTCTCTTTAGCTCTCGTTTTGTGCCCAACCCATCCTAAAATGCTAGACAAACACTTTACTTAACACACATACTCTACTTTGAAGTTTTCAGCTTTCCACTCAATCATTTACACCTCCAACACTAGGACACGACGCAGGGATAGGAGGTCGTAATTCTTTTTTCATGCCCGGTCCTTGTCAGCCTAACCAGACGCCACCGGAATGACATCAACTCAACTCACAGCCCTAGGAGTCATTCAATTCTAAATAGACTTTTTCCTCTAACGACTCCCATTGTGCCATTATTATGGCTAATCTTTACAAAAAAAATATAGTCATCTGCATTTGCATTAGAATTTTGTATGTCTCGAACATGAATTTTTGAAAGTAGGCCTACTTTACAATCAGAAGCATTAAATTTTAAAGGTAGCCATTTAATTAAAACTGGAGAGTGGAAATGATAATCCAGGCATTCCAATTCAACACTTTTATCCTACGACGATCCTCCGAAAACAAGTTTCTCCATAACCGTCAATTGAGTAATAAAAAGTGAAAAAAATTATTATTTTTAGCCATTCACTCCACTTGACGGTATGGGCTGGGTTGGGTTGGGCTGGGGCAATCGCATTGGGAAAGCTAAAAAGAGTTGCGTGCATTCTGCTCCATTCCATAAGAATGAGAATTGTACTGCCGTACGTACATAGTAGCCCCTTTCACCCAAATCCTGCCTATTCCTTCCTTTGCGTGAATTCCTGTGTGTAAAATGAAAATATGCTCCCCAAAGTGTGAGCAGTAGTAAAAAGAAAAAGAGGAAGCGGAGAAAATTGCTAGTATAAATTAAACAAAGTTATAAATTAGATTGCATGAGTATTAGTATTCCATTGCATTGCATTGCCACGCATTGCTTTTGTTTACTCTGCACTCGCACTGCGCTGCACGCCCCGCCAAAAGAAAAGAAAAAGTGAAGATGCTTTCTCTTTGGCTTTGCTTTGCAGTTTGCACGGCTTTGCACGGGCCCAAAATCATTGCTCCCGGAGCCGGAGAATTAGAGGGAAGACAAAGTGGAGAAAGTGAATTTTGTGCGAGTGGTGTAAGGAGGGAAGGAAAAGGTGGTGAGCTCAGCTAGGCATAATTACATAAGTTGAGTTTAAAAGAAAATAACAGAAGCAAGCACTCTGGGACTCATAAGAGGGTAAAAGGAAAGCAGCAGCGGCAGCAGCACAAAAAAAGACAATGGAAAAGAGGAAGAGAACGCGCGTTGTGCAATGGAACGGCGCATTTTAATAGCCTAAGATTTACATGATCCGGAAGGCAAGTGATTTGCATAATTATGAGTTGTTTTTTTAAAAACCTCTTCATCCTCCTTTTTTGTCCATTTCCACAAAGCTCCTTTAGTTTTGCAGAAGGAATTCCAGCAAAACTCTCTACTCGTGCTGGTTTTCGGTGGTTCTTTTTCTTGGCCTGGAGCAGCTGAAGTGCTGCAAGTAGTAGTGAGGCAGGAGCACCACAGCAGCAGCAGCAGCAAAAGGAGATGGATGGGGAAAACTCTCTCTCGGGCCATTAGTATTATCTTTACATTGCAATCCATTACAATACTAAAAAAGTGTAGGCAGGGACCTGAAGAACAACCAGCCACCCAAACACTAAAACCAGCTTCCACTTTTTAACCCGACTTCAGCGCGCTTACCTCGTCATTTTCTATTATTTTTTTCTCCTCAACTCGCCTCAAATAAGCAATGACTGACTGACTGACTCAATTGAACCAACTCCTGGCTCGCTCAATCTAAAAACTCAACTTAGACAAGGAAAGTTGAAAAAAATTGTACATTTTTATTGGGACCAATTTTATCTATCCATTAAACGCGTATCGTTGTGGGCAATAAAAATGCAGGAAAAGATTATAAGCAGCAGCGGCCGACAAAATTTAAGTGCTCCGCTCTGAGTCTTGGCTTAGATATGGACTGACTCAGACTGCTGGGTGGCTGGTGCATTTAGAAAAAAACGCTATCCTACTTTATTTTGAAATTAAACATGCATATTCCAGGAAATTCTACTCGGACGACTCGGAGTGAATCACATTAAAACTCGAGAAATAAATGAGGAAAGGGTGCCAGAGCTGATTTAAACTTTACCAATTTACTGTAAAAGTGGCACAGTCGACGGTTTGAGTTGAGATTCCCATAAAGTAATAAATAAAGTCGGACGGACTGCAGTGCAGTTTGATAATGCCAATCTAAATTCCAGAATTGGTGTTGTTGTTTTTGTTTACTACCACATCCTGGCCTGGGTCAGAAGAATCTTTAATCAAAAACTTCTCTTGAAATTTCCAGGAAGTAGTAGTAGTAGTACACGGCAGAGCAGGTGTGGAATAGTCTTTTATGTGTTTCTGGAAATTGGGCTGTGAACTAACTGCAAGTTTCCCAGGCTTGTGGTTCATCATGTTCATGCTTGTTCGTTCAAATTGAGAGGTCGGTTTTAAAAAGATCTCAAAATTGATCCACTCTGGCCATGCAAAGCAAGCATTGTTTTTAGTTTTTGGAGTCTCACAAGTTCCTGGCGCTCACCCCTAACTAGCCAAGCAAAGCGAATTCATATGATACGAAACGAAGAGCAAAACTCATTTCAATTTAAGCAATTGAATATTGAAGAGTTTGAGGGCGGCCGATGTTGTTCATCCTAAGAGTGAAATGTAGAGCGCGGAATATTTACAATGCATTGCAGAATTGGATTAGATTACATTGCATTGCATTCCACCCATGTTTGTTGTTCACTCGCAAGTTTAGAGAGCGAGGCAGAAAGAGCAAAGAAAATACTCAAAATGCCCACCCCCCATTGCCCAAACTGTTTCTATTTCGGAGAAAATTAGAGCCGAATTGAGTCAAAGAGTGATTGTTTATGGCTGAATGAACGTCATGTATTGTTTCATCTTTTCCATTACGATCACCCACCATCCCACGTCCTTATACAGTTTCCGAGCAATAATGCCAGCGCCCGCTTTCTCTGCCCTGCTGCAGGATAACTAGGGACGCCCCACATAACACAAGACTGACTTGCCTATGCATGTAGAAATGAATGAATGAATGTCCATCATATAAAGAGTCGACTTTTCCACAAAACGCTTTTTACTTTATGACTTGGAAATATCTGGCTTCGCTTCCTGACCAACCATCATTCCCCTCAAATTGCTGAATAACGAACTTTGAGAGTCATAACTGCATTCACTTGACGTGATGAAATCACAAGAAAACGAGCCGCCGACTCTTTGGTCGTCCGTCCGTCCGACGTCCCATATCCAATATAAAACACATTTTGCCTCACTTTCACTCAAACCCCGACATTGAATCCCGATCCGAATTTCCAAGTACTACTCTTATTCTGCTCAAACTGAAAACTAAACACGCGATTGTCCACCCAAGTTGCCTGCATGGCATGGCATGTGAAGTACGTTCGTACTACGTGCGAGTACTTGCGATTCAATATTATGCAACTTCACTTTTCCTTTGAGGCCCAAAACCGCAAAGTACCGTTCCTTCCTTTCCACCAAACTCCAACCTTTCATGTTACTTTATGAGGTTTAAAATGCCTCTTTATAACACCCTTGTCCTCATTCTACTCCCTTGGCAAAAACCAAAAGCAATGGACATTTAATTGCATCGTTTCAAACCCATTCACCCACCTCTTAAAATCTCATTTACTTTCACCAGGCTCAACATGTTAGTCGTTCGTCCGTCCGGCCGGTCTGAAGGGCCAGCTAGTCAGCCAGCCAGCCAGTCAAATGCTTCAAAATACGATAAAGTTTGGAAAAGCATGGGAATGAAAAATCAAAGTACGAGATGGAAATCCGGGTATCTATCAAATAGCATTGCGTCATGCAGGGAAAATACCGATTTAACCCCTGAAATGGACGTGACATGAATGATATGGGGCACAAGTGGAATGAAGGCAAGGCAGGCAGGCTCAGCTGTAGTGAAGTGGAGATAGAGAACATTACTTAAAGAGTGAAGTCTTTGCTCGAATCATTGCATGTCTAAGAAGAATGTGTTGGAGCGACCACATTATCTATTATAGTCTTTCATCCTTCCTTCCTTCTCCTTCCATGGAGTCGAACAATGGACGACTCAAGTGAAGTATTATTGGCAAGAAGTGTTTGGTTGGTTGGAACCAACCCATTACATACAGAGTGAGTACATCATATTAAAGGTAGAGAAGCGAAGAAGAAGACCCACTTCATCGTTCATCGTAAGCGAATTCGAATCAATGCAATGCAATGCAATGCGGGTAGCAAAAATGAAACTATAATAGAACTTTTACTTGCAAAAGAAAGGTAGGAGCAGAGCAGACAAAACCACGAGACGGAAAAAGCCATAATATCAAATGCCCTAGTTTAGGTTCAGTTCAGTTTTTAGAGCATTAGCCATCGTCACACGCACGCATATGCTGCCATTGCACATTGCAAAAACTCCTTCTCTCCTACTTAGGAACGGAACGAGTTCTCCTTTCCTAAGTACATGTTGAAGAAAAATGCTTTCAAACTGATAAAAATTATCTGGGTATTAGTATTATGCTTTTACTGGAAAACCAATCGTCTTTAATGGGAGTTTTTGCTAGGCCAGCCAGGCCATTGCTACGTACGCACACACATAACTTCTTTATAGCCATATTAATGGAGAGTTCTCGCTTTTGTCCTATTATCCCACTCATGCATGTATGCAATGCATGCATGCATTAAACCCTTTAGATACGTGCACACTCTTACACTCTACATACACCACTCAGACTCAATCCCATAGCACCGTGCATGAGAGAAAAAAATGAAAGTGCAGAGCAGAGTGCGAAAAGTGCGAATATTTTTATTCCAATTCCTACTTGTTGGCGGCTGGCGGATTAAAGACTCAGAATATTTTCTCCTGGCCCGGCCCAACTCAAAGATATAGATTCCCATGCATACATAATTGAAAATGCAAATCCTCATCCCGAGCAGCAGAGCAGGTGAGGGGGAAAACAATTGAAAGTGAATTTTAAATCATAGTCTTAGCAGTGCCGTGCAAAAAATAAAAGGTCGAGTCGCGCCGAGTGCAGAAGGAACTGCTCAACTGCTGTGCTGTGGTTTTGCTGCTATTTGCTATTTTCTAGGGTGAAGTGAATTGGTCGGAAGAAGACTCTTACATAATTCGTGCGGGAGGGTTGAAATGCAAGGTATAATAAAATGTGTGCTGCTTATCTTCGGGTGGGTGACGTTTAAATTAAGCGTTCGTTCATTAAAGTTGCGAGGATAATCGTATCGGGCATAATTTGGGATTTTCCTTTTGATATCATGACTACTTCCTGATTGACTGACTGACTGGGGATATGTAATAACGTTATGCGAATGCGAATCCATTCCATTTCCATAGGTGCGTTTAGTGATCCGAAGCATGGGTTTCCTTTTCCTGGCTGACAAAAATTGTCACGTACGGGAACCCTTTGATTGCGTGCTGGTGTGCTGAAAGTAGTTGAACTAGAGTGAAACTCTAGCAGAGGAGAAGAAGGAGACTGTCGACTGTCACTACCCTACCCCATTGTACTACCTTTGGTTCACAGATGAGCACTCACATTCGAAGTATCTCAATCATTCTCGCCTCTTTGCCATGAGAAATTTTCTTTTTAGGGTTCTATTTTATCCTCCCGTTCCCAAATTGATATAAATGATGATAGCTCCACAAACGACGCGTTATTCTATTTTAACTTCATTGGCACGACTTCTCCCAGGGTACTTTTATTTGGAGCCAGTTTTTACTGCCGCCGCTGCTATTGCAGTGTGCTGCGTTTTCATAGGGGCCGCCAAGGCGGGGCAGGGCAGGCAGGCATATTCAAAATGTTAAGGTTG
>JAQGCM010000305.1:0-28742 GCA_034699705.1 Hymenaphorura dentifera | reverse complement strand
TATTTTATTTTATGCAAGCACAGCACAGCATTCTTGAAAATCTATAGAATTGTTTTTAATTATTAACTTAATTTTACAAAACTTAAATATTTTTTTTTCCAAACACTGAATTGTGCCGATCGGCGTGGAAGGTGCGAAGCTTTTTACATAGTATTTATTTGCTTGTCACAGAGCGGAGGTTTTTTCATTTGTTTTTCATCTTTGTATTATTGTGTCATTGGCTGCAGTAAATAAATTACGAGATACTATCAACTAGCTTGACCAGACAGAACTCAAAGTTTGACCTTCCCAAATTTTGCATCGGCCCTGGACAGGTCGTCGATTTTGCCATTCCGCATAAAAGTTATGCTCTACTCTATTACATAAATTACAACAGGACTCTTGGGCGAATACGGACCATGTAAACTTCCGTGGAATTCAGGGTATCCAGCCAAATCCGAGCTCTGTCTGTCTGGCAAGTCTGGCTGTTGTCTCCAAGTGAGGGCCCAAAGAAAATCCAATGCAAATTTGGTATCAAAATTTCAAGTCTCCTTAAAATAACATGTACATGACATTTTTCATCACCCCACTTTTGAGACTTGACTTATGCTATCCCCACATTTTGACTCTTTATTTACTAAATTTATTATAGTCGATCCAAATCTCGATTCAATATAATTTATCAAATTCAAATATCAAAAGTCGTCAAATTTTTCAAAAATTATGCGCGCGGTAAAGCAATAGCAACACAATAGATAAAATAGACACACTTCGTTTATTGTGGCCTTTGCAATTTTTGCATTGAACAACTTCATACAGATTAAATATTTCAGTAAACTTCAAATAAAGTTACCAACGTTGACGCTTCACACCGTCAATGCGTGTGCCAAGTGTGCCTTCTCTAACTTAATATTATTGAACATTAATTAAGAAGCAACATTTTGTATCTTGGAACGGATCCGCACAATATTATGCTTGCAACAGTCAACTCTAGCTAAATTGACAATTATCGAACTATACAAACGGTTTCCAATTTTCTTTCATAATTTATGTCGACAAAATAAGAAATAATCAATTATCACATTATCATACGTTAATTTATTGCAAATGAATTCATAATAAATACCCCTGACGGCGTGCTGCATGCTGCATCTCACAATTCCCTAATTCAGTTAAAATTCCTAAGCGTTGGGATTTAGAAATAGCGACGTTACTGCAAATACTAGGAACACAATTCCGCCAATAATTGTCACTGCAAAATAGAAAATTAAAGAATTAGTATAAGAGAATCAGAATTTTGACTGCCCTGTAAGCAAATTCAAACGCACCTGTTCTGACAGATATCTTCTGCGCTATAATTCTTCCTCCCATTACGGCTAGACCAGTGCAGAGGGAGTGGCCCAAGACACCGCCGATGCAAACACCCGCAATATCCTGTTAAAAAAGCTAGAATCAGTAAATACTTCTAGAAAACATGCTGTGTCAAACATGTGTTCGACTGCATTTAAGTTAAATTAAACGAAATATATGAATTACTTCGGTGGCTGCCAAAACAACGGTTGCTAATTGAGATCGATCACCCCACTCTGCCAGAAATGTCATCGTGAGTGCTTGAAGAAACACGCGTGAAAAGCAGGAAAATAGAATTCTTCTCGCTTTAGAAGGCATTTTAGGATTAGGGATAATTCCTGTCTCCAAATCCGGACTCAATGGAGTGCTTTCAGCCTGAAAATTGGAAACGAACAGAACACTAAATTCCAAAATAGTTAAACTACCAAAAATTTCTGTATTTCATAATGTGTAGCACGTAGCCAAACCATGAAACACTTGTAATTCTCTAATTTTGCTCAAGGAAAACTTCTAAAAAGGAAATGCTTTGTGTTTTCGAACTTTAATGCTGTAATGCCCTGTGCATAAGTCAAAGTCGTTCGAGAGATTTGTGAAATTTCAAGTGTATAAATTTTGGAACTCATTGCCTCGAAACGAGGAAAAAGATGTTGTCTGGTTGGAGTTGTCTATTATTGATCTGGTGAAATGTAGGCTACTAGAATTAAGACAATCTGACTTTGTGTTTTATTAGTGACAAGTATTTTAATTTCGTGATATGTTCTTGACTTGTGAAATGTGATTAGTTAGGTTATATTTTGAGTATTTGTGTCGTGACACCTTAGGGAGAGCAGCATTTTGTTGATAAGGAAAGACACGTTAATAAAACTAAACTGAAACTGCACAATGCACACTGCATCTGCATTTTTAAGTATTTTGTGTGCAATTCGTAACAGTGTTTAAATGCGGGATTATGAATTTATTTGACATAGCCGTTGGCCCAATCAATTTCACTGGTCATACGAAATACGGAAATACAATACAAAATACATATACGAAATGGTAAAAAACGCATTATAGCAGCACAGTCTACCATGTTAGAATTAGAAGGGCCGAAGACAAAATGAATCATTGGGTGGATTTGAAACTGAAAGAATAATTCTGAGTACGCACGTTATTTTATTACGTTGTATTTCCAATTTCGATGATTTTTAAGGATCAGTGCTGTTGTTTCCCTATTCAATCTTAAGTTATGTTTCTTTTACAATGAAGATATAAAAACATTGGGCGAGCGGGAACGGAATATTGGACGACTTACCGACTCTTCCTGCCTTCTTAAATGTGCTTGAACTTCTTCCAGTTCTCCAGCTCCCTCATCTTCGGACATTTGGCACCCGTCGTACAGCATTTTAAAGCCAAATAGCGCAAACAGTGCAGTTGAGATGTAGTATGTATAAATTCTTGGAATTATTGTAGTTGCATAACCAAATAAAGCTGTAACAATCAAATAAATACAAAACATTAGTGCGTCAACTCACCCATATTTAAATTGAGCACACTGGACTGCTCCCTGCCAAAACTTAATTCCATTCCGTCACCTCACATTCATTAAAATGACATAAAATCTTACAAACTTACCTGATAGGATAGTCATAAAAGCCAGAGCAGCCATAGCTCCTGAGAAAACAGTGAGTCGCGGATGTCTCATGGCCATGATGGCTGCTATGAAGAAAGTTTTATCTCCTAACTCAGACACGATGATCATGGACAAGGAAGCTATGAAGGCATGGACAAAACCTAAGGACCCTACTGGAGTAGCTGGTTGCAGCACAGCAGCCGCAGTTGTGTGTTTCCAGTCCATCATATCTATTTTAACAAAACAAAACAAATTAGACCATATAGACGACAGAACTTTTAAGTTACAATCTTGTCCAGCCAGCCAGGTTATCCAGCTTGTGAAAAAAATACTGATGAATGCGATATATGCAAATGTGTCAAAAGTGTTAGCGGCGAAACACGTAGTGACTAACTGTGACGTACGTACCTTTGAGTTTAGCTTAAGAGGTAAAAGGAACTACTACAAGTCGAGTCCAGTGATGAGGTCCGGCCAGTGCGGTGAGGTCCCCGAGGTCAACCCTAGCGAGGGAATACCAAAAATTAAATTTTGATTGTTGTCGGTGATGATTAATATTGTAATGTGACTGTGACTGAAGACAGATGACTGATTTGGGGGTTGGGGCCACTGAAAGATTGAATGGATGAGGGCTCCGCGCTCAAGAGTTGAATTCCATGGTCGCACGGGTTAGTCATCTCCACGTCTCATTTTAATCCTGCAAAGCAATGCAATCAGCCACTGGACTCCCCTACTGTGCTGCACTAACTGCACGGACAATCACGCTATTCGATTGCACTGATTGCACGCCCAAGCCTAATGCAAACACTACTAATCACTAATCGCAAATCACAATTCCAAATTTAACCCAAAGTCCTAATCATAACCGATTGCATTGTTTGATCTTGAATTCTCACACTTGTTGTTTCTGACTGAACAAAGTCACTCAAGTTGCAGCAAAAGAGAGAGATAGGAAATTCACAACATGAAATGGAGTCAAATTCTCAACGGAAACAATTACACTTTTTTTGGATTGATTCACCATTTGAATTTGAATTCCTCAATTTCATATAGTACATTTCGAGAGTTGAATTGAAAAAATTGCGTCGATTCGAATTGCAAATTGCTGGCGAGATTTAGACAAACTAGTAATTTATAGTGTAACTGCAGAGCAAGTTTTATGAAATACATAATAATATTTTACATGCAGCTCCATTTGTTTCGAGTTTTTGAGAAATTCTGCTGCAGAACTAATTTAAACCAGAAAATGCAAAGGATGTAAGAAAGAGGTCAAAGAATTTGATTAAATTGAATAAATAATATTGTGAATTCCTTAAGTGACCCATATGGGACTAAGGACTAAACTCACTAAACTGTTGATATTTGTCGATTTTTGGTTGGCTGGGACCTAGTACATATGCGATATACAATTCTCAAGAAACCTTGGCTGATTTGGTTGCCAAGCATCTCAAAAATCAACCGTTTCCTTTACGGGCTTGTCGCTTGCCAAACTTTTATTCGAACACGCTAAAAAGTAAACGAACAACCCTCTAGTCAAGGGGACGTGATTCTGACTATTTATTCAAAACTCAAGTGGAATTAGTTTGATTCTGCACGACCCAGTTTGCAAATTTAAAGCTTGCCTTATTGCCTTAGGGAAATGTTTCGGCGTTTGCAGAAGTCAGAGTCAGGTGGACACACACCGCAAGAGGAAACTCAAACCACCTGGCACAAAATGTCACAGATCAATAAAGTTTTAATATTTCAACGCTCTGAATTGATTTGCTAAAAATAACTGTAAATGGATAATGCGCCGGTATCAATTACATATGTAAGGACAATTAAAATAGCAATCTTGACCGTATTGCTGAACTGCGACCACCACAAATCTATGAACCAAGGCCAATTCGGCAACTCAAAAATTGGAGACGTTCCAACTCATCATCGCAATTTTTCCTAATCTAAATTTATGAACCGTGTTAATGTGAGTAAAGTAAGATTATCCGTTGCCGTGCCGTGCACAATTTCCAATCCTTCCCTGACTATAAAATATGATGAGCAAGTCAAAAATTCGCAAGCATGCCATGTCAATCGTCAAAATGGTCGAGTGTTGATAGAAAAATTATCCGTAAGCAATTCTTACCATTGCATTGCAGTATTTCGTTTGCTAATTTAAACCGTAACCAATTTCTAGCGGCTCAAATAGTAATTGCAGTTTGCAATTCATAGCTGATTTACGATTATACCTTTTGGTGTCATCAAAACTAGGACCTCGGCAGTTGGGATTAATAATCTGCAGCAAAATTAATGAGTGGAACTTGTGGAACTACATTCGTAATTTTATTTTTACACCAAAAAATTTTGCTATTTTGGCATGATCATTGGACATTCATTTCCAGGTGTTTGTTATTTGCACCTGGAAAATTTGAACTCTCAAGCAAGCAATGTATAAAATTGTGTCTCAGACTGGAAGTACGTCATAAATTTATTTTTATTTATGCACCTTACTAAAAAGTTTATTGAACCGAGCTGTTTGTTGTTGTGTTGTTGTTTATGCATGGATTTTTCCACATTGATCTGAAAGTGCAATAATTTGATCACTTACAATTATCTTAACCTAGCCCTCTGCCTTACATCGTTAAGTCGACCTTTGGCGTAAAGTCGGAAGGCAATAACATAATTGGCATATTGGCAATGGTATAATTTAAAAATTACAGCTTGTCACTTAAAAGTCATGCATGATGAAATCATTTGATTTATTAATTTACTGCTTGACAGTTGCTGGATGCGTTGATTTTCATGATGTAATCCAAAGTAAATTTAGTTCACAGATTCATCAGAATCGCAGCAATTATGGGGAAGGGAATACGATCAATACGATGTGATTGGTTAATTTGTGAGTTCTTTCCATTAAAAATAAAACCATACCATTTTGCGGAGAATTCAGTCCGTATAATTCGGTAATTTGTATTTTGCTTCAAATTCAAGTAAAAAGATTTCAAGTCTTATAATATTTCCTTCTTTGACACGTGTGAAATAGCTCACTAGTTAATAAAACAATTATTTCTGCATTCATGAGACAATATTGCACACAAATCACAACATTTTATTCCCAGAAAAGTTCTTGATCAGTAAGTACGCACAGATTCTATATTTTTTAACAATACAGATTTCCATTGCCTTCGCCTTCATGAATTGAATGTTTGAAGGTGGATTTTGACGGTAATGAGGTAAGTTCGAGGGAATTGCTGTCTTACCACCGAACTGTCGATGAATTGAGACAAATGTATGATGAATGAGTAAAATGATTCAGTTACAGCAAATATTCATCAATGTTTAAACATCAAAATAGTTGGTAGTGCGAATAGCAGTGCAGAAATTAAAAAGCAAGACTAATTACCACGAAATTGCTGCAAAGCCGAGAGCAAGAAGACAAAGATCATACTATTTTTATTTGAAAACGACAGACTTGGACAGAATTTGCTTTAAACCAGCATCAATTTTTGGAATATAATGTAAATTTTGACGAGTCTTGATACTCCCATGTAATAGCAATATTTTTGAGAATGAACGCATTGTAATTGTGAAACAAAAGTGTAGAAACTCATACATTAAAGCTAAACGTATATTCCCATTTAATATTCAAATAATGCTAGTTTGAATGAGTAAGTTCAACAAATCTGCAGTATGGCCAAGAGAGTGCAATTAGCAAAATCTGTACAACGAGAAATTCTGCGAAACAATTTTGTCGTTCACCCTCCCTTGAAAGTTAAATCATTGTTGCAAACTGCATGACTGTTGACTTTGTACCACAACTAACGTCAGACAAGGAGAAAGTTTCTCTTTCTTGGATTTACCATAGTTGAGTTGTGTCATCTGGTACGCTACGGTACCTTGCACATTTTCTGCAAATGAGATTCATGAAGAAAATAAATTAAATAAAGCACAGCAAACTAAGCTCGGCGCTCCTACTAGTCTATATTTTGCATTATGCAAATTTTTGCAAAAGCAAAATCTGAAAAAATACAGTGATTATGACTCCATTTATTCGCCAATTCGTGCAGGTTGCTGCTGCAGATTTATTTTTTTGTCTTACGCTTTGTTAACAAGTTTTGAATTCTTATTCTTGCGTGGAATAAGTACAAGACTGGCTAAATAGCCTGAGGTGTGCACTACGTAGAAGTACGTGAGTTGTTGATTGGTTGGAGAGCTCAGGTAAATTGCGTGTAAGATTTTGTTGAGTTGGTTGGTAGTTGTTAGCTATGAAATGAATTTCTTGAAGAGATGCGAGGGACGACAGGGTTGAGGAAGAAAAGTGGGTCAGATCAGATCTGAAAACTCTTTCTTGGATCTTGAGGTTGTGGAATGGATGAGGGATCAGTCAG
This sequence comes from Hymenaphorura dentifera, assembly GCA_034699705.1. NCBI lineage: Eukaryota > Metazoa > Arthropoda > Collembola > Poduromorpha > Onychiuridae > Hymenaphorura > Hymenaphorura dentifera. The sequence continues at coordinate 21,440 of JAQGCM010000305.1, read as the reverse complement.
CTCAGTAGTGAGAACCTCTTGAGTCATTCTAAATGTCTGCAGACTTCTCTCTTCAATCTTCACCACTGCTACAAAATCCATCTCTCACTTTTAAATGATTCGACAACAATAACAGTCTTGCAAAAAATACAGTCTCAAATTATTTTTCTGTGAGCCGTGCTTCTGAACTCTTTGCACCGTATTTGTGATCAGTTTTTTAAGGAAGAAATCGAGAAAAGAAAAACTTTGCCCAAACTTCAAAACTGTTTTAAAAAAAGCAAAGATCACCTTGGTGCTTAAACTATGCTTTCCATAAGTTCAGTTCAATCAAATGCACTAAAGGGACTCAATATCAAGGTAACCACAGTCTTGCTTCTCAAATTTATTGGAAATATTTTAAAGTAGTCGTAGCAATCTATGCAACAGACTTTCCAAGTTTTTTGCAAGTTGCAACTTTGCAATTTTGTATGCTAGCTTTTGCACTTGCCCTGAGTCGGCACTTGCGATAATCTTTTTGTGTTCTGCTTTACATATCGAAATACATATTTTTTCTACTCTACATCATAATCTTCAAATCCCTGGCATCATCCCACACTGCTCTGTACACAACACTATTATTCATATTTCGAATCACGAATTGGTCATTAATTTTAATTCTCTTTTAGATTTAGGTTCATTTAGAGGTTAAGGAGGGTCGCAGTGTACAAGGAAAATTGGTTCTTTAAAAAATTTAAATCTGCACAAAAAATATATAGGCACATTTGCAATTTCTCTAGGGCAAACCTGGTCGAGTTGCTTCTTGCTACGAAAAGACCAGTTTAGCACGCAAGTAAAATGTAAGAAAAAAGAGGTAGAAAAAATATTTTGCGTGCAAAGGCTGAGATGGATGACGTTGGCTGATTCAATAACAATATAGACGTTTTCTTCGTTGCAAAAATGAAAATTGAATGATTTTTCTTGCAAAATTGAATGTTTGACTTGATTTTAATACTTTTTTCATTGGATTCGACCCATCGATGTGTGCTCGAAGGTTGCGTTCTGCACAAATCATGCATATATGGGATTATCATTCTTCCAGAGCAGAGTACTAGAAAAGGTTGATGGTCGATGTGGAGGAGAGTCAATTAACGGGTTAAAGAAAAACAGACATGACTATTCCTTTGGAGCCAAAGCTTTAAATGATGTACACAAGTGAGAAAAGGTGTTTCAAGAGTTAAGATCCCTTGCACAATCTTCCCACACGTTTTCGGGGATGATTGTTGCATGTTTGGGTTTGGGTAAAACCCTTTTCGTTACAAACGCAAAAGGGGTACAAGGACCCAAAAACTAGAATTACGACATTGGGCTTTGCTCTTACGAGTTTTCATTTTTGAAGTGCAAATGTAAAGATAAGATTTGAAATATTTTGAACATAATCAATGTCTGAGGACGGGGCTCAAATTTTTGGAAGAGATGTTCCTTGGGTTAAGTAGTGAGTTCAAGATCGGGAGTTTTAGACCCTCGTCAAACAGGTTGGGTGAGTAGAGTTGTAGTGCATGCGTCGTCCTATCGTTCATCGTGCAGACCATTCGTTTCTGGGCTCTTAAAGCCCAGCAATAAAGTTTGTAGGGCAACTCACACCTGAGGCTGTAAATTGTAATGCCTTCATCTTCATTTTATTCTCTTCATTCCATTCCATTCCATTGTCATATTGTTTCCATCTTTTCATTTGAATCTAACCCTTTCGAGCAAAAGGCGTCTCATGTCTTCTGTCTTGGATGTTTAATGTTTTATGATAGCCCAACAATTGCATTTGCATCCATCCATCACACCGACCAGACGACTCCCTCCTCTTCATCTTCGGACACAGATGATTTCAGAATGTGGTTGAACAGCTTTCTGCATTTGCAAATTTTGCTAAATTCCTCCTCCAACCCCGTGCCAGCCAGGGCCAGTCGAGTCTCAAATGTTTTACTCATCATGCTCTAGGCTAAACAAATGAAATTCAATTTTAAGTAGTAAGCATCGCTTAAATTTGGTCTCAATGTCTAATACTACGTTGCACAAATGTTAGTGTTCTAATAAAAATAAATTTTAATTGCTCCAACGATAATGAATGGCTTGAGTAATTGGAGTAAATCCAACTTGGTTTTACATTTATGAGTTTGTCATTCGGTAAAAAGAATGACCTAGTAAGGGTAAGAGGCAAGGACGACAATGTTTCAAGGTTAAAGAAAAGCATCTTCTAATTATCCAATTTAAAACACAAAATTGCCGATGAATATTTTGTGGCTACTTCGCTCTCGAGGTAATTTGTAGTTTGCAATATTAATTAGAGCACGTTCTTAGCGCACGCATCATAATTAGGTAACTTTGGACAGACCTTCGTCCATTCTTAAGTTCTGAATAGTTTTAGCCTGGACATTATGTTAAATAGTCGCACTCACTGCAAGTGTGGTTCAGATTCAGAGGTCGAAAATACAAATCATTTCTTTTGGTGTCGATTATAGCGCCAGGCGTTCTCTGCATGCTACGGCGGCACATCGAACGGCTTCTAGATATTTCTGGATGCAAAGCAGAATGTGAACCCGAAATTGAATTCTGAATATGAAAGGGTGTCGCAATGCTAAAATATTCTTGTTGGACTTCAGATGCAATCCTGAAGTACACAAAATTTCTCCGAATTTTCCATCGAAACTTCAAGAGGTCCTGCAATTTGATCGCCACAACGATTAATATCTGAATCATGAATGTGTTTTTGAAGAGAGCCAAATGTCATGGTGTCATTGTCCAATGGTCAACTCTAAGAACTTTGAACCAATAATGTCTTAATCAGTAATCAATTTTCAAAACTCATGACTCAACACCGCGATGTTAGGCAGATAATTTGACTGGACTTTGTTTTTAATTACGAATCGGCGTGATTTTTTGACAATATCAAAATAAGAATCTCAGACTTGTTGAAGGTTGACCTTTCTTGCATGCCTGTTACTTGCATGTTTGATATCAGAAATCATAGTTAAATTTGATTGAGATAACAAAATAAATTGGGGCAGGACTAGGATCAGACTGAAGGAAATATCTGAAACTGGACAGTCAGTCGCTAAGACTTGAAAGATATTGCGGCACACTACAGATCAAAATGAATTTGTGAACTTTGTACCCTCACCGTACCATACCGCACTTTGTATATTTCAACTGTGCATGCCCATTCGATTACGAAACGCATGTTTAGGATTGCACAAATTAGTAGTAGTTGGTAAAGTTAGTTAACCTTTCGCAGTTTCCAAGCAAACTTAATCTTGTCTCAAAAGCTAGTTTAAGGAGATTCGACATTTGTAATACAAATAAAAACTATTGATTACTCATAAGTGCATATTTATGAATCAATGTCGGGCTTTCCTAAGCTATTGCAACCCTTTGCAAATTGTGACATTCTGCTCATTCTGCTTGCAGCTGGGCATTTCTAATTCCTCCAACTCGGCACAATGTGGATAAACAGAGCTTTTCAGTTGGTTGAAAACTAATTAGATGTATTGTTTATAATCGTTCGTGATTTCATTTAACTTGTAAGAACCACTCCTACGCATTAATCATTCACACAAAACCACTTGAGATGTTTTATAGTTCATTTCGTAATCCCTTAGAAATCTAGTCACCTTTTTTATACCTAATTCGTGTTGATTAATTGTACTTTACGCACCAACAATGACGGCATGGGCATATCTAAGGGCCATAATTTTATTTTTTTTGAATTGAAAATTTTCTTTAGGAAATTAGACAGAATGTACCTTAATCAACATGCATTGTTTTGATTCGTGGATCAGATCATTTCCAGTTTTGACATCCAGTGAAAATACTGCCGCACACTTAGGAAAATGTGCTGGGGGATGATTCTTTAGTCGTTTAAAGACCTTGAGCATATTTTTTTTTGTAAAACTGTGTACCTCTATCTCTAATTAATCTGCAAGAGTAGTGGTTTGGCCACTAACAATATTACTATTATGCTGCTGGTTGAGGGATGATGATGATATCAGTTTGGATTTCTAAGGTATATTTATGAAGTCATGTTCATGTCATTAATTGTCTTGCCCGCCTCAGCCCAGGTATCGGCATCGTCATTTGACATTGTTTTCGTTCAGACCATTTTTTCTGCCGATTTCAATAGCAGCTTAGACACATTATATTTAAGTGCATATTATTGCTCCGAGTTGAGTAGAAAAACGTGTACGAGCCATGAGGGCTGATGATGATGGCATTAACAATGAGTTCAAAATTAGATTTGATGAAGGTGAAGTGAAAATGGAAAATGGATCTTAACCCTTTACTCAGGGTTGTTTTGCTCCCGAGAGAGAGAATATTCTTTTTGCAATTGCAGCAACCCTTTTCCTGGGTGTACATTAAAATTGCTTTCTTGGAGAGAACAATGGGCAAGGCAAGGCTATAAAGAAAGTGAGCCTTTTCGAATTTGAAATGCAATGCAATATCATACTCTTATTGTGCCTAAGGTTTTCTTATTTAGGTTTCTGAAACTCTTCTTAGTCTTGATCTCAAGATGAGAGTTACTTTGTAGCGACAACCTTCACGGAGGCTGAGACTCTATTCAGTGAATGTGAAATTCCCCCTCAGGGAGCCAAAAATTTCACGCACGATTATAAACTCCATTCCCACTTGATGCAATTCTAACTCTTTTGCCTGAAACGAATTTTTGGGAACGGTCTTGCAAATGGTCAGTCAACAATACATGTAATATTTTCTCAAGTTTCTATTTTGGGTTCGTCCCACAGCTACTACAGGCAAACAAGGGCCAGTGAAAAATATCACAGCAATAAACAAACCTACCTGTGCATTACTGCCAAATAAATTGCCCCATACTGCTACGGCAGTTTTGGCTTTCAGACTTGAGAAATCCAATAAAATAAAAGCCCTGGAAAATTTGCCCTTATTGAAGTAGAGAATTTGACACAGACACTTCAAGGTAAACAAAGTCCCGGTTTCAAACAGTCAACTCACCACAAAACACTTGCCCCTAAATTAGTGTCAAAACAGTTTTCCAATGGTCGTTAATCCGTACAATTGTTGAAAAATTAAGTACAACATGCTATCGGTTTAGCAAATATGGGCAAGTCATTCGACCTTAGACCGCATTAGAATTTTGAATTGTATATCTGCACCTGATTGTTAGTCAGTAATAATTATGTTTGTCAGTAATTTTCCATAACCTCGAACATTACCTGGCTTCATGCGGTTAACTCAAAGAACTTATGAATTTGAGTTTGTAGTATAGTATTCGAAAACTGGCCAGCAAGTTTTCGCAAAGGTTCTTGTCCACTTTCATGGTAGAAAACAAGGGGATTGCATGAGTACTTAGAAGTCCAGTCCAGACACATAACGTGTATTATTATTAATTTGAACTTGTATAAAAGTTGGTAAGGGAATGGAAGGATTGACGTCAAAGAAAGAAAAGTAAATCAAGTCAAAACGAATTTGTAGTCAGATTTGCATTGCACTCTCATCAAGTAATTCTTTGGCGTTTGCTTCTTCATCTCAATCATACGAAGAGTGACAGAGATTGGTCGTAATAATAAACAAGAATAGTAAAACGTAAAAGTTAACCGTGCGTGGACAAAGCAATTGGCAGTTTAAATTTACATGTTAAATATTTTCTTGAGAGTTATTTTAAGATCTGTACGTACAGTGGGTGCCTTGTGCGCAATGGAAATTAATTTTAACTTTAGCTCGCGTGCGAATAGTGCAAACAGATGCAATGGACATATTGCAAATTAGTTTTGCATGTGTTTGCCATCTATTAAGTCAGATTTTCTGACACCCAGTCAGCCACAAATTTCTCACAGCACAGCACTTTTAAAATTGTGTAAAGGGCTTTGGAATCTAAAGCTAGAAGAAGCAAGACTAGTGTTTGTAAGCAAGCTTTTCATTGCCCAATTAATTAAATTATAAATCGGATTATGCGAGCAAGTGCATGAAAATATCTTGTACAACTCGTGCGCTTAAAATGAGAGTTTGCTCTAGCGATTCTGCAAGAGTGGGTGTCAGTCTCAGTGGTCCAAAAGTCGAGTTTTCGAAAAAAAAATTGACAAACTGAATTAAATGTCAAATTCATTCACAACACAATTGGCGAGCATATGGAACATTAGATTCATAATCTCAACAATCAGGGCAATTATCGTATTCTCAACACGTGGATACTGGTAATTGAAATTCGTAATGAAATTGGAGTAGTTGGTTGAGTGAAAATGGAAACTCGAGTTTAAGTTAGATGAAATATAATTCGAATTCAATCACATAAATTGAACGTAATTACACATATCTGCACACCTTTCGTCACCTTCACGGCACATTTAGCATTCAATGTCACTTTCAAACCCTCATCGTCATCTAACTCGCACCGAGTAGTTCACACCTAAATACTAACCAACCATGAAAACTCCAAAGACAGAGTCAAAAGCGTAGTCAAACTCTTGTTATCTGTTTGCGGTAATTGGGCAGTTCATGAGTTTGAGCATTGGCTAGACTGGACAGGTAGTAAGTAATATGCACAGCCGATTTCAAATATTCCAAATAATGGCAAGTGCAAACTTTCCCATCATTTTTTCAGTCAGTTTGAATAAAATTATACGCAGTGATCATTATAATATTTATTTATTAGCCCTACCCCTACTCACCCAAATTGTATTGCATTGTAATAGTCGCCCCTGCTCCCACCTTCCTCAAATTCGCAACTATAGTTATAGTCGTTACACTGCAAATGTGCAAATTTTACATGGCTCGACTTAACTAACTCCACAGAATTTGTATGAATTGATGGGTGCACGCAATTGTAGCTGGATAACGTTAACGAATGAGTGAGTGACACTTGGGTAACCACCAAATCTTGTTGGTTGGACTGGTTAGTTAAAAAGTAGGTCTGATCTGAGGCAGTTGTCTTGTGAGCGAGGTGGCGATACTTATTTAATATTTTCCTCTGTAGTGCATAAGTCATTTCATCAAACACATACAACAATACAAGTTATACAATACAAACCATAAGAACAATCAATTCCACGATTGCTGTTTTTTTTTCAAAAAAAATCAAATTTGCTAGTATCTGGTCAAACTGGTTTACGTGTGTCAGAAAACAGGTGAGAAATGAGGGTATGAATGCCAGAGGATGATACATGTATATTTTGCAGACTCTGTTTCGTCTTCTGCTTCTTCATCTTCGTTTCACATTGCCCTAGCACATGAACTGAACAGTTTTATGTGCAATTACTAGACTAAAACCACTTGCCTGGCTTGCTTGAACATTAATGGCATAATTTATTATTCTGATTTTGGCATGACGAGTGCCTAGCTCCAAGTCTGCCTTATGTATTAATTTTATGTAATTTTTTTTCTTTTGCAACTCTCTGTGTTTCCCCAGATGGAAGAACAAACAGTTCCTTCGGCCGGGTTTAGTCCACAACCAGATCCATATGAGTCCTACATGTCCAAATTTCCAAGTTATCAAAATTTTGGCTCAGTGATGGGAGGGTTGGAGGACACTCCTTCGTCCTACAGCAACTTGGCTGACAACTTTGACTTGTCACTCTTGGGAGACAGCTATGATGATAATGACATGGCGACCGTACCGAGCCCATCCTGGTCTCCTCCAGGAGGGCTGGAAACCCCATACTGGCAACAAATGTCGTTCTACGGTGGGAGTCCAACGGGTGGGGACTATCGTGCTTTTTCCCCAGACTGCAAACCATCGACTCTTCTGAGCGCTTCTTCATCCCCAGATCATCTTCCAGCTTATCTCCAGGACGGAGCAACAATTGCCGTCGGCGCTCAAAGTCCCACCTGTGGGGATGTGAATCAATTGTGTACTTCTGAGAGTGATCGTCATTTGCTTCTTCGTCAGTGTCTCGAGGACACTTCTTTCCAGAGGAAATTCAACTACAAGCCGATGGATTTCCCAACTGCTCCTCTCCTCGGGGCTGATGTGAATGACCTTCCGCTAAATATGCGGGTAAGAAAAATTTCTTGACTAGATTCAATTATGTAGGACGGTACGGTAGTCACGCGATAACGCAACGTTTTGGACGTATTCTAATCAGTGCTGTGTAAAAAGTTTGCAAAGTGGGTTTACTCCAAGTTTCAAGTACGAAACTAAAGTATGGGATTATTGATAGCTGTTGTTAGGTCGAGTGGAGATAGTTGTCAAAGATGGACTTTTTCGCAATCGTTCTTTGCTAGCATAAATGTGTGACATCCTCTCAAAGTCCGATTTAGCAATCAGGCGTACTTCACACCACACATCTAGTAAAAAGTTGTGAACAACGCATTAAGTATTCTGTATTTGATTTCATGGTTCAGTAAATTCAGCAAATACAAAGATGCAGGTAATGTAGACTAAATTAGTGAATTTTATAGTCCCTTGGTCCCCTGGTGTGCAAATGGACCAAGTTTGGACAGGGTGTTGTAGACGCTACTACTACCTTAGCTGAGTCAATGATACAAAATACAAAGGGAAAGTTTTTTTTCCATTTTCTTTGCAACAGAATGAGTTGATTAATGGATAATAGAACAGGGGTGGAGTAAACATAAATAAGACGTCGACCGAAGGCTAAAGTTAAGAGAATTATTCAACTCTTTTCGACTTGGATTTTCCATAGCTGCTCTTATCCTATTTTAAAAGCATTTGTTTTCACGTTCAGTCATGTAGAAAAACAAAGCTAAGGCAAAAAAAAGATTGAAATACACATAGACATGAATGAGCAAATTGAAAAGATTGTGGAGGAGTGACGGCATGGATACGTTAGAAATTGCGCAGTTTTATTTTGCAGTTGGTTTATTGCTTATTTTTTGTAATCACAGTAGTGAAGCATGACTTTTGCACATCATCCCACATTAGATATGCATTCATTCATTCACGAAAGGGTTATGAGCATAGAAGTCGTGGGAATAAATGAGATCAAAACAGAATGCTGTTCTACTGAAGCCCGTACGCAAGCTACAACCAATCTGTGCTACACTCAACTCTGCACTCGCTAAACTTGTGCCAATTCGTAAAATAGAATATAAAAAAACATTTCTCAATGAAATTTTAAAGCAGCAGACACCGTGACACATTTGTTTTCTCATAAATCTCTTCTTTTTTTCTAAAAAAAATCCTGAAGCGTCGTGAAATAAAAATTGTTTCCGCTGGCACGCAATGCAACATCGCCTTGAGTTTTAGACTGGCACCAGTCCTCGAGAATTCAAGATTGAGTTTAAGGTTAGCGAAACAAGTTCAAGTTAAAATGAAAGTCAAGGAAAGACAAAAGTTAAAGATAGCATGAAATCTTGTTGCTTTGCTTGGTTAAATGTGTCTTCATTGGAACACGAAGTAGTCCTATACTGAGTTTGTATTTTATTGGCAAGATTTTCATACCCGGGCGTCACTATTTGCGTGCATCCCTAGACTGATTGTAAATGCAGAGAAAAGAATTTAGCTAACCTAGTGACGTTCAAATTTAAATCGAGCCAACCTACGCTACACTACGCCTTGTTTTCCTGACGCCTTTGACAAAATTGAGCCAGCGTAGTTAGCTCTAGCTCTCTCACCCTTTCGAATATTTTATGAATGAATTTGTATTTATTTGTTTTGGATCTTTTTGTCGACAGGAACTGGGAGGAAGCCCAACGTCAGAGGTTGGAGTGGGAAGTAGTTTGGAATTGAACCAAATCGAACCGATTTTTGGCCTTGCCTTCGAAGAAATCAAATCTGAGATCCAAGCTACATGTTCAAATCTTGCCATCTCACCTGGTAAGAAAAATAATTTGCATCCATTTGTTGTTTCTATATTTTATTGAATTCGAACGGATATCGGTCGATCGGACTGATGGATATCCAAAATGGCGATTCTTTGCACAGCCTGGTGCAGGATTTTTGTGGCGTTACGTAGGTTTTGCGAATTATATGAGCATCATGCGACATTTTTTGCGGTGAACTTCCACGCATACTTTTCTCTGGCTACTATTATTCTTCTTGACTTTGCACAACTGTTCAAATATTCCTTAGTCGAAAATATTTGCGTTTTAACAATAAATGCATTCATCTTCAAAATTTATGATCGTATCACCTGAATGGAAATGGCAATGGATGCGCATTATACTCCAGTTTATTGTGCTAATACTGAAACCAGACTTTGTTTTTTATCCTTCAACAAGGGCAAGTTCGAAATTTCCAATGCCACGGGCTTTAATGATTGTTCGATGAGTTTGAGTATGAACTGGGGAAAAAATTAAGTGCTTTTCTATAGGATTTAAAATAAACAGAGAAAGGTTACAAGAAAAAGGTTACGCTACAACAATCGTCGTGTGTTTTTCTGAAACAATATACTTGATTGGGAATTTTTTTTCTCTGTACTTCACGTTGTTGTAGATAGATAACACGAGTGAAGTTTTGTGAAATCGTTGTAAAGAGTTGAGGGTCAGTCCAGCAACTTTAGTCTTTAGCTTTATTGCAGTTGCCTTTTCAATAACCTTCAAGTGAATACAAGCAGATTCATCCGATTCTCAACTATAAAAAGCCTGCAAGAATTTCCTTTTCTGCAAACTCTAGGCAAAAAATTGCACATCAAGGCCAAGATTTTTATGGGTTTGAAAACACTGGTTCCAGCCGTGGCTAACCTTTTGTGATTTGTTAATGCGCTGTACGAAATTAAAGTCTAGCCAGTACAAAATTGCAAAATTTAGAAAGATCGGGTACATTGAAATCCGAAGAGCATGTACTAATTGCCTTCCTAAACTTGAGCCATTTAATTTTTTCCCTCACTCTGTGCGACTTTCACAAGAAGCCATCATTATATGTACTTATACTACTTTGTAGTTTTCCAAGTCGCAGTTGTAGGCTGGTGGACAAAAAAATCGTGTGAGCTTGGGAAATACCATCTCGATTAGAAAACAATCCGCTGCGTGCGATGCTAAGGATGGGTTTGGGAATTAAGAATGGTATTTTCTTATCTCATGCACTTGCCAATTTGAAGAAGAAATCGTGGGCGTCATTCATGCCCTGCTTCTTTTTTTTGGGTGTGGCAGTAGTAGTACTGCTCATCGAATTCCTCCGGCTGATTTGCGAGGAAAAAATTATTTTGCATGAAATAATTAAAAAGACGCTGGCAAACTAACTCTACACAATTGTTTCATGAGTAATCTCATTGTTTCTTAGATCCAACTCAATGGACTAGCTCTCACGTTTCAATATGGCTCGCCCACACTCTCTCCTCATTACCGACAATGACGAGTGACAATGGCGCAGATGCAATTCGTCAATTCTGGAACATCAATGGGCGCACGCTCTACTCTTTGAGTGAAGAAGAATTTCGGCGTCGTGACCCAGCCAATGGTGACAGAATCTTTGCAAATTTAGAGCTTTGGAAATTGTTGCAGATGCAAAAGAACTACTCCAATAACGTACAGCAACAACAACAGCAGCAACAACAAGATATGTTTGATTTGGAGCAACTCTTGCTCAGCCCACCAATGAGCATCCCATCAAGGGCTGCAGCCTTATCTCCGGAACCAAATCTTGTACCGATCATAAAAATTGAGCAAGATGCTTTGGGATCCAAGTCTCCGGTTTCAACAATTGATTCTTCAAGCTCTTCTTCATTCCACTCACCTTCGGGACCTGAGCCCATGATTACTGATGGTAGGTTCAAGTTTTTATTATTTCTCCCACAATTTGCGCATTAAAACTTATCATAGCGCATTCATGCATACAGGAATACACAAAGTAACAATAATTATTCCAAACTTCAGTAATTGACAATCTGGCAAAAAAAAACGAATTGATTAATCAATCATGTTTGAAACTTTCTACAAAAACTTTTATGCGCGTACAAACACTTTGCACTTCATACGATCATATGATTAGCAGTAGGTGCACTTTGGATAACAACTCCAAAGTCATATGTAGCAAACACAATTAAGCTAATTTAACTTTTGGTGCACAAAATAGCAAACAAAATTCTCATAACTTTTAATGAAGACATGAAGCCATATAGACATAAGTCTATATGTTATTCAGATTATTATGGTGTTAGTGCTTAGTGCATTCCACTTGACTCAGTGCGAATCCATCCATCTGATTTTGCATGCAAGTTTTGTCCTTTCTCTGCTCCAAATGACATCAGCAAGCAATTATCATTAAGTTGGATTTTGATGCTAGATTTTGGAGAGTTTTATAGAACGAAGTTCATGTATTGCTGAATTTGCGAGCGTGAAACGATAAGATATCAAAGAACGAGTGAGCGAGCAGGCTTGAGGGGTGCCCACATACTGTGAGTTGTAATTAACTAATTACATTCATTCCAATCCCATCATTTTAATTGAAATTCCCCAAATAATGTAATCAAAAGCAATTTTAATTTATTGTACTGACTTGTTCTGAACTTGTGTGTCTGACTCTCTGACTCACTGACACTGGTTTGAACTGACCCCATGCGAACATTCTACCACAGAGTCAAAATTTGTTTTAGCTGCGTTTTTTTTGTGCATGTAGAAAAATATTGTTCAGCTCTGCATGCGTTCTCAGCACCTTCATGATTCTTTAAAAAATTAGTGGAGCAGAAAGTAATAAGAAAACTCTTAAAAAAATTATGCGCTTGCTGAAACTCTCAACTTTCAAAGTGTCTAAGCTGAGCTGAAAGTTAGTTGTTCGTATAGATCATTAATTTCTAGACAGATTCAAAGTGATTATTAGTTCTCTCATTTTAGTTAGGTGAGTTCTTTGTTGAACTTATATTAGAGTTTTAGATACGCCAAGAAAAGTTAGGCTTGCCAGTGATTTTGCCATATTTTGTTGTACTAATTTGATGGGGAGACGTAGAAGTAGTTTGAAAAGGTGAAGTTCACCTTGCTTTGCTTTGAGTCAGTTTTCCGTCACGTCTCACCTCATCTCTCATTGGCTCGGCCAAGATTTTTTCGACGTTTATAATGTAGATCTTTTTATCTTTCCTGGGCTTTTAGTCCAACCATCCCATAACATGATTTGTGAATGATTAAAATAATTTATTATAAATTACTACATTACAAGCCATAGTTTTTTTTATTGTTGCACGCACAGAGATCGATCTCCCACACACAAAATACATGACTGCGATTGCGATCATGTAGAAATTAAAGTGGACAAGGAAGGTGGTTGTGTCACGTGGAATGTCAAGGAGAGCATGAAGGAATTATAATGCTCGGGTTCAATTCTAGATAAATATTTCGTGCACTTGAAAGCTTGGCAAAGAGTTAGTCAATAATTTATTGTCTCTTCCTTAAAATAATGGAGTATACCCACCCTAACCCTCCACACTGTAAAGAAATCTAAGGCACACCCTCCAACAAACTACTCAGCTCTTTGTTGCAAAGAAAATTATAAAATTTTAGTTCCGTCCGATTTGCATAAATCACTGTTCATATAATTGTACAAGCAGAGGGTTTAATTTCTTAATCCCCATCCAATTGACCTATCCTGACGAATTCACATTTTGCATGCGGTCAAACAAGTTCTGGATGCACGCATGGTAGGCATAGATCTGGACATAAATCGTGAGAATCAGCAGGACTACAATAGACATGCTACAGAGTAGCCGGGGATTTCCATTCAATTAAACCAAAAGACGTTTGAGAACGAATTGAATTTTTAAGATTGAACTCTGATTAGCCTTGCTGTTGCTCAGTGTATCGGATTTCATGGAACAATGTGACCAAGTGATGAGTCCATTGTATTATTTTCCATGCATTACGTGCAAGGATAATTGATTGTTGTCTTTCTTTCATTCGTCCAATTCTTTCGCAAAGAAAAAAAATGCTCCATGTGGCGTTTTTTTCTCACTTGAAGATTAAACTCAAGATAGTATTAAACTCATTGGCAAACTGATTCCAAGGACAGCGTTGACTAAAGGACAGGCACTAACTAGACTATTATATTAGCACTCACCTCCTTAGTACCTGGTCGGAACGAATAAATGAGATTTTTCTATATAAATGATCCAAATAGACAAGATAAATAAAATTAACTAGATTTGAATTATAGTCAGATCGTGCTTTTGGCTCTAGCTAGGCGGCTATTCTTGCCTTTCTTTCATTGTCAGGGTCATCCGATGAAATGAACAACTCATTTTCGTTAAGATAATTTACGCATACATTATTTTATGGGATAACAACCAAATCAACAAGAAAGAGTTACTATTCTCCACTTAACGCCTTTAGTGAAACTAGTCAAACTTTTTTGTCTATATTTACGCAGGCCAAGCACGACTACAGAACTATTTTTTGCACACTTAAAATATTGAGCACCAGAACAAAGAGGACTGGTTTTTTTTTTAATTTACTATTTCATTTTTTTTGAAAAGACATGACAACTTGTTCTCATTTCGCTAAGGGCGTGGTAAAGACCTTGGGCTGGAAGCCTGCATTTTCGCACTCCTGTAAGACTAGTACTACCATCGTTGTAACCACTCCGCTGACACTTTCAGTAGTTGATAAACTTAAGGGAATTTGGAAATAGAACTAAAGGAGTTGGTTTGAATTTGGACTGAGCTCGGAGTTGATTGAATGAATGCGGAATTAATTTAAGAATTGAACTTGTAACATGAAGGGCAGTGCCAATGACAGCACCCTGCACCCCATCCACATTCCGCAATCAATTTTTCTAAGGAGTGAATTTTAGGTTCATAATGAAAATCCAACTGTTCTGTTCAATCTCATTCATTTCACCTTCTTAGCAATTTCTGATTGGTACTAGCGTAATATGTCCGCAATTGATTGAGGTATCATAATAGAATATGAATAGGGAAATTAAATTACCTTTCAGTGATTCAATTGAGTGACAGACGAGTTTCTTTCATTTTGGACTTGGAAACGGATCCGGATTTGTAACTCAATATAAAACGGCCAAGCTCTTCAAATATTAGAAAAGTTGAAGGAAAAGGAACAATAGAAATTTATGATTGAACGGCTGGTGGTCGTTGGTGTTAAGTCATGTTGCAATTCAACGGTGATGGGAACTTGAGGGTCAAATGCCAAAATGAAAAAAAAATGAATTTTTTATTAAAATACAGGCTCTCTAATACCAGTTGCCTCTTGATACTGATAATATCAGTATCAATTCAATATGTTATATTGAATTGATCAAAAGTTGAGTCTAGCTATTTCTCATTAGACAAGAATTAATTGCTTTACATTTACTATAAGTTTACAACCGCGATAGGCCCAGATTTTTTTATGAATTTTTGCAATTTATCAAGCATTAATTACGATGAACGCACAAGGTTTTATAACTTTCTGTATTAGAAAAAAGGGGGAAACAAACCCGCAGGATTAGTTCAGTAGTTGGCGAATGAAGTCAAGTCAAAAGTTAACCTAGAATTTAGTTGAATTGAGTGAGCAAGACAAATTCTCTTGCCCTCCTGCTGATACCACAACTTCATTGTCTTTCTTTATGACCCAAAACTACCTTGGCGTGTCATGTAATCCCACTAATTGTCCAAACAACAATTCGACAAAAAAAAGTTCGTCGAAAGAATTTTTTAATACGTGACGCTATTGCGTGTGTTTGCACGTGGATCTCGTGTCGACGCTACCATTTCATTTCAACAAAGAACAAATTAAAGAGAATTCTATGGAGTTACATTTAATTATGGGTGCTCAAAGTACTCATCTTGCAATTTTTTTGTACTCAATGTTTGAGCAACAACATCGCAAACACTTTAGAATGAGTGAATAAGGATTTTTCAGTGCAGGGTTATGGCCAAGGAAAGTATGTCATATCAAGCCACTTAGGCTGAAGGAATTTGAGTTTAGTCACCAAATCTGGTCGTCGACCACCGATGCAAAAACGTTGAAAAAATGTTTTCTGTTCTCTAACCTATTTCAAAATTGAAAAATGCAAAAACGTTAACCCGTGGTTGCGTCGTAATGACAAAATTCATGAGAATTTTTCCGAATCAATTGCGCCAAATTCTGTAGTGATATTTGATTCGTATCATACCGTATTGTTAGTCAAATATTGGCGAATGGCTAATGGCTAAATATGCAAAATTGTACTGCACGCGTGCCCTGAAGCTTTGAGTAGGAAAAGCCAACGAGGAAGAGAAACCTATTCTACCACTGCAAAAATGCGTCGTCAAATCTTGGCGATAGAATATGATTTGCAATGCAATGGCGTCATCAAAACCCTGCAGTTGTTTGCATATTTTATTCACACATTCTGATAACTTCACAATAAACACATGCCATGACCGAGTCAAAGTGTACCTTAGGGGTACCAGTTACTACTTCTTCAAAAGCTTACTGCTACCTTAAACCAAAGGTAGGGTAAGCCAAAGCCAACAAAATGGTGACACATTGAAAATGTTAACTGCACAACTGCATTGCGTGGGTTCCTAGGAATATAATACTGACACAAAAAATTGGGAACTCCCCAACTTTCTCTTTGATTCAATCTTTCATCTAAAAATAGAACCCGAGTCGGTGATTACGTCTTTGCTCTAACCAATTTATAATTTTCTGGTTCACAGATGAGGAAGAAGATGATGATGAAGAAAGTGAAAAGACACGAGTTGTTGGAAAGGGTGGTGCGAAAACAACTGGAGCTACTCCTCCGTCAGGAAATCCCCCCAAAAGTGGGGCTCACATACATTTGTGGCAATTTCTCAAGGAATTATTAACATCTCCGCAACAACATGGTTCATGTATTCGTTGGTTGGATCAAAGTCGTGGCGTTTTTAAGATTGAGGACAGCGTTCGCGTGGCCAGACTTTGGGGACTTCGAAAGAATCGACCAGCCATGAACTATGACAAATTGTCTCGATCCATTCGCCAGTACTATCGGAAAGGGATCATGCGGAAGACAGAAAGGTCTCAGAGACTCGTCTACCAATTCTGCCATCCTTACGGTCTCTGAGATCCTTGAGGATGTCCCACAAATAAACCCTGTTGCTAAATTTTTAGCGTAACACATTCCGTTGCTGCAGTTTTATGCAGTGCTATATATATGTAAATACCCGGGTTTTCTCCAGAGGTTCTATGTATGTGCATAAGTACCCTCTGAGAATCACTCGACGTCTCCTGTAAATACGTTTTCTTCATTCAATCTCTGCTCTTCTGTGACTACGACTACGCCTTTGACCAATTATTCCAAGATTTTCGAGAGAAAAAATGTAAATTGTTTTACATGCTGTGTACAAAATATAGGAATAGCGTAGGAGCAGAGACCGAATATTTCTTAAGAATCTAGTTTGTAGTTTGTTTTGAGGTAAAAGGATGAAGCACTCAATTTATATGAAGTATTCATAAGTTGAATTGAGCTGCGCAGATTACTTCCCACAGAACTTTTTGTAAGTCCTTTTTCGGACAACCCAAATCAATATTAAACTTTTGAACTTGTTTTAAATGTTTAGTATATAAAACCAAAAAAAAATTGTTCTACGTACAAAAACGAAATGTATTGAAACTTATTATCTTAGTGGTCTGAACCAGCCTTATAAAAAAATTATTTAGCAGTAGTACTAACAACAAGTCTTTAATAAGTTGGAGCGGATATCAAAATTATCCAGTAACTTTATCATTAACTTTTATCATTGGATTACTTACGGACTGTTAAATTTGGTGTTACTAATTGTTACAGAATTCTAAGATATCAAAATTTTGAGAAATTATAAAACGTGTTATTTCAGCATTCAATCTAACAATAGGATTGTAATTTATTGACAAACATTTTAGACCTGAGCTGTCCATGTCCATCTTAACCATTTGCACAAAGCGTGACTGCTAGTGAGATCAAAATGATTCAGGCGCAAAAAAAACAAAGCGTGAAGTTTTATGTAAGTGGATTTAGTGGAATGATTTAAAACTTTCCACTTCCAGGCGTCTTAGATGGAATGATAGGAATGTTGGACATTACAAATAACACCGCAGGTCCTATGAAACGACGGATCATGTATTTGCCTTAAGCGTTCTTACCCGATAGTACAATACAATATCACATTACATTAACATTACTTAATTTCATATTCATGTTTGTACGATTTACAACATCTTCTCTCCCTGAAGATGAAAAAGTCTAACACTTTAATTTTTTTCGATCTTTAACGAATAAAAATGGTAAATGTCCTTAGAAGCAACAAGCAAGGAACTCATATGAATATGGAATTTATTTCTCCCATCGTGACTAGCTTAGCGTTCATATTTTAACAAAGCATATTAAATACTATATTTTTTTGTTTGCTCTTGAGAGGATGATGTGAAGATAAAATTATGTACACTAGATTTATACTTCTATTCTACGAGTCTTCATTACATACTTAGAAGTACATCCTGAATTAATCTTTAATCTCTAATCGTAAAATGGTACAATATCTTCTGCGGACCACCACTGTGTGCGTGTAAACCGGTTGGGTTCTTTATATGAAATGTAATGCAACTAACAACATATCAGTTATGCTAATAAATACGATCAACTAAAAAATGTTGGGAGATTGCATCATGATGTCATTGTCACTTAGGCTTTAGTTTATGCGCTGTGCTTAACGGCAATCATTTTATTCCATAATGTCCATTCTTATAACTTTTATAGGAGTCAGTTCAGTGCCGAGTGTCGTTCGTATCGTAATAGCGGCTGGCTAGTGGCTCTGGCACATAACACTTAATACTTGTTTATCTTCTCGACTTTAAAGGCAAAGGATTACGGCGTGTTAGGAGTAAACAATTCCTGTCTTTAGTAAGAAGGTCAAAGCCGTGCGAAGATTTTCTGCTAGACATGAAATCGGCCAACCTTATCATTAATCATACAATCGTTAAATCTCATCTTTTTTTTTTTGAAAAACCCTAATCGTTACTTGTAAATGTTGTAAAGACTCTTTGCAATTGCCACTTTGCAAATGAGACAAAATGTTCAATGTCAGACATGTCAATCAAACACGGCAAGATCGTAGAATGCAAGGAAAGTAGGAAATGAGTTTTTTATTTTGGAACTATTTTCTTTCACTACATCACATCACCAAGAAAGCATGATACAAAATAAAAATGTTTAAAATATATTATTCAAAATATTTGGCTTGGACACTTTATTGTTATGGACTTCCGAAGCCAATTACCACTCTTGGTCTAAACTTAAGTACCATTGGGGATTGGACTAGGCTCGAGCAACTACTAATGGGTGGCTTCATGTGCAAAATTTAATCCTCAGTCCTGCCATGGTTCCATGTTTGATTAGACCTCTCGTCTTTCATTAATTTGAACGATTCCATATTTCGAAAACCAAACTAAAAGGTTTAATTTTAATTTTGATAGAAGTTCACGCGATATTTCTGAAAATCGATTTCCACAAATGTATAAAATGCAACATTTGAGGGCAGAATTTAAGCTAAGAAATAAATTGGAAATTGAAATTAATCGGCTGTCCACAACTACATTGGTCCGAATCAACCCATCCAGGATAGTGTCGGGCAGCTTGCAAATGAAGAATAAGAGTCCAAGTCCCAGACTGTTATGAAATAGCTGAATATGCCCAGTCTTGCATCTTTTATTTAACTGATTTATCTGTACAATATATGCATTTATGAGAAACTGAAATGTCAAAAGAATTAATCATTCGAATTTAAATAGCAAGTGTGAATGTTATGTCTGTATTATTATTACCTGCACAGCAACCTTGCAGTTCAGGTACGCTAAAAGGAGACTTGGAATGATGTAATTGAATAAAACAGAAAGGGAAATCGCATAAATCAGATTGTAGTATGAATTGAAAAAGAGTGAAGATTCAGAGACATTGATGTACGAGTTATCATCATTACAAATTCTAAATCCAATTGTTACGGCGTTTGCCCTACTCGAATTATGGCAATCTGCCTGGGACTCTTTGCGTTCATAGTCCCATTCCCACCATCTTGGAAGATTGAACAAAATGGCGTAGACTAGAAGCGCACCGAAAAACAAATAACCTCGTCTGCGTGTACAAAATGAAATTGCCCAGAACGGTTCAAATGTAAACTTCAATTTCTCGTAAGCTGTGGCGACGAGGAGTCCTACGGAGAGTGTTTGAACTGAAAAATATGTTAATGATTTTCAATTTTCAACAATGTACATCAATGCAACATTGGTCAAGTTCAAATTTGGAAAACAACTTACGCGTATATGAAATGCTGTGCAGGTACGGAAAGTTTAATCTGACTAGAAGAATTGCCGTATCCGTTCCAGTTGCTTCAAAATCGTATAACAAAGTCGGGAGGACGTAAACAAATAAAGAATAAATATTCCAGAAAATATCCAAGTATAGGATTTGGGTGAGAAGAGTGTGGAAAGAAAGACAACCACGCACATCCTTTTCATTACACAAAATGTGAGTGACTTTGGCAGCGAATATATTTCCAATGAACCCAAGAATATTTACAATGCCGTTTCCGAAACAGTTTATAATTAATAGGGACAAAGACAGATTTTCGGAATTAGGTATTTGGTGTGGTAAACCCATGCTCTGTGACTGCGACATCTTGTCCAGAAGACAAACTGAGAGAATTACAATAAACTGACCAAAACTTTCACTGAGAAAGTGCACTAAAACGTCTTTCCGCACGACATTCCAAACTATTTAGTATTTATTTCCTACACCAAGTGTCAGTCCCTGCTAAATCATCAAATCTAATTTGCTTACTGTCGTTTCATTTGAGTATGGTGTGTTTGATTAACTCATCTATATTCTTCTCAAATTGAGTTCTGTTATTGTCTTGTCGCTATCAATCGTCAAGTATCAGGGTAAAACGGAAAGCAAACCAGATTGCACAACCAGCCGAGCGAATCCGTTGAGAACTGAGCCGACCGATCAAATCACAAACGGACACCACTGATCATTGCATACAGTGATCTTGTCTCGCAGAGCTGTGATCGCTAATTAAATAATATTGTGCAATGTGCAGTACACTTCGAAAAGAATAGAAATCACAAAAATAAAGTTAAATTGTATCGTAAAAGTGTAAAGCAGATGTCAAATAAGACGGAACGAGTTTTTTAGTAGGACGGACTTTTGGGTGGAACGCGTGAATCCTTTCCAAACATTAACTGATGTAACCTTCACAGCGTTTGCACAAAATTATTGATTTGTTAGGATGAAGAAATCTTTGCAAGCTGCTAATAATAGAATACGCGAATTCTTGCAAGGCACTACTGTGCAACTTTTGCCTGTTGCACTTGCACTTGTCCAAATACAAGGAGATGAAGAGATGAACACATTGTTTTCAACAGGTCGATTGAAATTTCTCCATTATTATTATTTATTATGTAAATTGTGTGTCAATATTAATTGCTCAGCTATAACAGAAGAAAAAGTTATGTAAAGCGTATTTACGCTTACGTTTATGTTCGATTGACCCCGCTGCCTATTGAGAAAAGCATTAAGGGGCAGCGATCGATGATAAAATCAAATTGCAAAAATTACTAAGCAACAGTGCAAATTGTAAAACAAACAT
>JAQGCM010000304.1:0-28748 GCA_034699705.1 Hymenaphorura dentifera | reverse complement strand
TGGATTGCCGGTGCTGGTGGAATAAACGAAACTGAAATGATGAGAACCTTCAACTGTGGCCTTGGAGCTATCATGATAATTAGTCCAAGCGAACAAAAACATGTTCTTAGCATGATCACAGATGAGCACGTTTACGTTGTTGGAACTGTCAAAGACGTTTTCGGAGGTAAACAAACTTACCATCGCAAAAATGATTAGCATCAATTTTTTCAATTTGGGATTTGATTTTAGACGAAAATCAAGTACAAGTCAAAGGCTTCGCAGATACAATGGCTCCACTCATGAAACCGCATACACAATTCGCAAGGGGACTTCTGGCGAAAAAACGTGTTGGCGTTTTAATTTCTGGCAGCGGCACAAATTTGCAAGCTCTCATTGATCAAACCCAAGATCCAAGCAAGGGCAGTATGGCGGAAATCGGAATTGTAATCTCAAATCAACCTGACGTTGAAGGTCTGAAAAGAGCTAAGAATGCTGGAATTCCAACGGTTGTCATCTCCCACAAGGACTATCCTACCCGAGAGGCATTTGATGCTAAAATGACAGAAGCCCTGGAGAAAGCAAAAGTAGAAATTGTTTGTTTGGCTGGATTCATGCGTATCGTTAGTTCGGAGTTTGTTAAACGTTGGCGAGGACGACTTATTAACATTCACCCAGCTCTACTTCCAAGTTTTAAAGGAGCTCATGCCCACGAATTGGCTCTTGCGGCTGGAGTTCGCATTACAGGGTGCACTGTTCACTTTGTTGAGGTAAATAATAATTATTTCACTGATCTGCACTGTAATTTTATGTCCTTAAACCATTTTGTTCCTAATTTAAAATATTTTTCCTGAAACTATTATTACAGGAAGAGGTTGATGGTGGTGCCATCATTGCCCAAGATGTTGTGCCGGTGGAGATCGGTGATACAGTTGAAACACTGCAAGAGCGAACCAAGCTTGTCGAGCACAAGGTGTACCCACGAGCTCTGGAAATGCTGGCAAGAAATAAAGTACATCTGGGTGCAGACGGCAAACTTGTCTGGAATCTCTAATGTGTTTCTATAAACTAAACTCTAAACTATTCTGAAAACTCTATTTAGTCGTATTTCTTCGCTTTGATTGAAATAATTGGAAAATTTGCTGAACTCAGTTAGATTTTATTTATAATAAAACTGTATTTTCGTCAACCGCACCGTCAAAAAACTTGTTCATTATTCAACCAAATATTGTACGACCAAGAACAAACGGTTTTCGAGTTCATAGTTTACATTAATCAAATCATTTTGCAAGAACAAAAGTTTCGCTGTACTTTCGTAGAATTTGTCTTTCGTTGTTGTGTTTGCAACGCTTTCCTTTTTTTTCATCCGCAAATACATATAGATCCGACGATTTCGAGTGACTCGTCGGAAATGCGAAACAAAAACTCGTGACAGGTTTAGGTTTAAAGACAGAAATATTGCGTAAATCGATTTCTGGACTTCATTCATTCCTTCCGGAACACTTTACTGGTTCACTTTACTGGCTTTCGCTTTATAAATCTCGTAAGTAGGAAAGAAAAATCAACTCATTTCGCACGTAGTATTTTTCGTTTTATTAATATCAGTGCACATAAATTTAACTGGTGCAAGCGTAACTTTTCATAAGGTAGACATATGCGTGGACAGTGTATTTAATTGAGACTTGTTTTGCAACGATTTAATGTAAGATTGAGATAAAATATCACCACCAGATGTTCGAATTTGGTACAAATAGCGATATTTGGTTTGCTTTATATTAATTCGATCTTCTCGTGATAGCCCCGGGCGCTTCGATGGGTGCTCCTGGTATGGATCTTTCAAATACAAAAAAATATGGTGAAATAATTAGCAACATGTTTTTAAATCATTGTTCTTTCAGGATTAGATGTCAACGTACAATTTTTTATGCTGAATCCATTAGCAGTCAAATAATATTGTATGAATGAACTGAGTACAAATATTATTAACCAGACAGTTAGCAAGAACCAATTGAATACGCACAGCTGTACATCTTCTTTGTTTTTTATGTAATTAAATATTGAATTTAGCATTCTGTAGTTTTCAAGTAAATAATCTATAGCAATCACGATTCCAGTACTACCAATTAGAGAAGTTGTTAGTACTGTCAATGAAGGATAACAAATATTTGATACTGCAACAAATAAACCGATTCCTGAAATGAATACAAAACGACGTGAATTAATTAGTCACTTCGTGAAGCCTTATAGTTACTACGAGTAGAAGGATTTAAGTGCATATATTTTTACCCAGTAAGAAACCAATGGTAATCCAGATCGATTGCATCACTTGAAAACTTATTATGGCAACAAATCCAACTAATACTCCATTAAGGAATCCTAGCGTAAAGAATCCAACGTACGGTACAAGTAGACAGATTAATCCGTAGAGAAATCCTGAGAGCAGAGAGATTCCTGCAGCAACATATACAACATTAGAGTCAAATACACAAATAGTGTGATAAATTCATCCAAATCGATACTAAATACCCGTGTATATAGAGATTGAGCTCAGATTTTAAAATAAGTAATGCTAAGAATTTTAGCAACTTGGAAATAACAAACTCTGAATTATTTAAGAGAAAAAATTACCAATATTCCCATAGACTGTTAGCAGATCTTCTTCTTGACAGATTAAATAAATTATTGCGAAACTAAATATAAATCCAGTCAGGAATAGAATGGCTTTGAAGCACCTGTACCCTGAAATAAAATTTTTGTTATTTAATTATGATTCTGCAATTGTTATTGCTGTTGGAAAATTCATTATTTAGTTCGATGAGCTTTCTCCCCACAATTTACCGAATAAGCAAAATAGAGTGCTGAAAAGTAGTGCAATAATTGAAATAGTAAGCACGACTAGATTATATTTGAAATTTAATATTTCACAATTTATAATTGCACCACTATCTGTTATATTCGACTCTGTCATATTAAGAATAATATTATTTGCGTTCTCTTCCACATTAATTACTTTTGAGTTAATATTTAACAATATTTTAGTGTCTATTGTATTTGGTTCCATTGTGTCAATTAGATCACTTTAATCCTTTCCCAAGAAATATATGTATTTTTTGACTAGTAAATTTTATTTAATTAAAGCTTTTCAAGTCCTGTGTTCGGAATTAATTCCATCTTCACTGTGTTTACAAAATTTATATTACTATTTTCCAGAATAAAATTCTATGAATGTGATTAAGCTTCACATTTCATTGTATCTTAATTGAAACAATGAAAACTAAACCCGCTACATCACATTTCGTTTGCAGGTGTTGGGGAGGGCTCCAAGGGCACAACAATGGAACAACGAACAACGACGAAACCAGTATTCTACTATAAAGTGCACAAAGGGGTATGGGATTCTAGTAGTACACTCGCTCAGATTAACTCGAATGTTTACGTGAGTGCAAGAACCGAATCGATAAAAGTGGAGGATGGGTGGAAAGACCCTGGATTTGATCAAACAAAAAAACGGGTTCGTGGGTTACCCTAGTTCTTCCAAAAAATGAGATCTACGCAAGGTAGCAGCCAATAAATGAAATTGCGAAACTCGGGTCATCGAATTCTAATTTTGCAAGAAAATATTTGATGAGTAACTAGAGCAGAAAAGTCCGTTCGGAAGCATCAATTTTTTTCTTTTTTTGGCACTACTGAACTCGAGTGAATGGTGGTTGAAGTGTTAATTGGGCATGTCGAATGAGTGGATGTTCATTACAGAGAAACAAAGAGTAATTGCCGGACTTACTACACAAACTGTATTTAATATAGGACTTTCGTTTTATGTCTGTAAATCTGTACGGCGTAAATATAAAATATCATAGCACCGATAGATCGAAAAAGGTCCGTTCAGAAATATTCGAAATCCGATCCTATCATTCTCTGCTCCATATCCTAATTAAGAAAATTCACATACATAAATCAATGAACATTAGATGCATAACAAAATGTCACAATTTTCTCCATTATTAGTGACCCCACTCTCCCTACTATTTTGTTTCTGCTCGAAACCTCCGACTTTTACACTTTTATATGTATATTTTTCCTTTATTTATACTTTTTTAAAAGCAACCTGAAGCACATGAATCACATGAAAGGAAGCACTTCCTGCCTCTTTGTTACTTTCATCAAAACGTGTGGCTAGACAAATATGCGTCAATGTATAATGCATGCATACTGCATCCCGCAATTGCAATTGCAACAATGCTTGCGAACTTATTGCGAATGCGTATATCTTTCGCACTTTGACGATGAATCTGCTTTGGTCCTAGCAAAATTCTAATGACAAATCTGTTTAAAAACTAAAATTGTTTGCACCCAATTTTTTGCACAGCCCTTATACAATGCCAATTAACGCACATGCACCTTCCAGATTTTATTACAAGATGTTGATAGACTGATGAAGATTCTTCATTGTTACAAGAGTAAAGAGTTAAAAGATGAATAATTGAATAATGAAATAGTTTAAGTTTATGCATTTAGTTAGGGTAGGCTACGGTTGTCCACCAAAGCAAAGTCAGCAATTCTCCTCATCCAACAATGCACTGAGTCAGCTCAGTAGTGCAGTAGCAGTGCCCATGACCTCAAGGAAAATAAATCCCGTTTTAGTTTTTAGTTGTGCAAATTCTGCAAATATACAAGTTTGGTTTGGAGTTTGGAGCAACACGTTAGAGTTGTCGAACATAACATACTCTGAGCAGCACTTTAACATAAGCAAAACCTGCGCATATAAAAAGTTGACAAGCTAGCAGCACCACCAGGACCACACCACCGCACCGTTTGAGTACCCGTATCACTTGAGCATTTCTTCTACTTTGGCTCAAATGCTCAAAAACCTCACTCAAATACTATTTTCCAGAAACTTAACTTGAACTTTGGATTTTATTTCTTTCCTTAGTTCATAATTAATGTAATTAAAAAAATCGCAATTGTTACAGATTTATTGCAAAGTTTACAATTAAGACGGTGCGGCAGAAGAAGAGTTGAATGAACCTTTGCTATTCGTGTTCGAGGGTGGTACAATCAAGTCAGTCCAGTGGGGTTTAAATTTAAATATAGGCGTTTAGTTGTTAGTCTTAGTTTAGTATCATTGTGAAGAGTTAAATAGTTGAAGTGTGAATATTATAAAGACACTCAAAAATGGTTCGGAATGCCAAAAATCCGAAAAAGGATCAAAAGGCTGCAGGACCTCCTCCCACAGAAGTTGCAACGAAGGAGGAATATGCAATTGCCAGATGGATGAGAAAAAATGTGATCGTCAAAAAGACAAAATTCTTAAGCCATACTGTCGAGTATTTCACAGGTACTAAATTACAAATCAGTATTTTTTTTAATTTTGCGTGATATTGTTTGTCCCAATGGATGTTAATTAGGTTTAGCAAATTTGCTAAACCTAATGTTATTGTATAACATTTGACTTAGTAATAAAACAGCAATGAGCTGATCTCATATGGATATCTGCTTTGCTTGACAAAGCATCAGATGATAACTGAAGGAGGGATTTATTACTGATTAAATATGTAATTACTATAATAAGACTTTCGTCATTTTCTGTAGCTTGTAAGGCTGTCGACAAACTTATGGATTCACCTTGGGCACAGCCCGCAAAACCAGGGGAAACTGCACTCTTCACCACCCGTGAATCAATCGTTGAAGTTTTAGATTCGTAAGGATTTTGTAATTTTTTACCGATTTTTGTTGATACTGAATCGTTTTGTGGTTTTTAACAACTCAATTACTTGTTGATTCACAGGATGTTGCGACACAAGCTATTTCACCGAGCTCGGAAGATCGTTGTACCTGAGAGTGAACTTAAGTCTAGGAAAAAGAAAGGAAAAGTAGAAGCTGATAAAGCCGTTTCTAATGAGGGTTCTAAACGATCTGAAAAGGTGGAGAAGAGTTCAAAAAAGGACGACAAATCTGGTGCCGAAAATGAGGAACAACAGGAGCGCAAGAAGAAAAAAGAAGATACAGCGGCGGAAAGCAGTCATGCAGAGGGGGACAAAACCGATAAGGAAACTAAGAAAGGAAAGGTAACTAAAAAACTTAATTTGGGATGACTTACACGGTCATAGTTTGTCTAATCCATTCAATTCATTTGGGAATGGGAATATAGTAGAATTATAATTCAGAAAACTTTTCTATATTTAGGAAACTGGCGAAAAAAAGAAAAGGAAAATTCGGCTGGACATGCACTTGGAACAGCGCTTTGTTGATGGAATTGATGCCTACGTTTGGATTTATGAACCAACTCCGTATTACTACTATTTCTTCGGGTTTTTAGTTGTCATTGCTGTGATTGCTGTTTGTCTTTTCCCTCTCTGGCCATCATCCGTGAGGTAAATTTAGTCTGAATTCTGAATCTCCAATATTTATTACGACGAATGATACATTATTATTACCAGTACAGATATCAATTAAAGCCTTTGAACGTAGTAGACTGGCGTGGCAATTTAATCTTAATTAATTACAAATTTTATTGCACCAGTTGGTTAAAGCCAAATTACAAAATCACACATGCATTCTGAATTGAGCTTATTAATATGGACGAGTCACTTAAATTGGGATTTATCTTTATATTTCAGACAAGGAGTTTATTACTTGAGTTTAGCAGCAGCAGGATTCCTGGTATTTATATTGGCTTTGGCAGTGATTCGCCTTCTGGTGTTCTGCTTGGTTTGGTGCATCACATTAGGTTATCATCACCTCTGGCTACTTCCAAATTTGACCGAAGATGTCGGATTCCTTGCGTCATTCTGGCCCCTGTACAAAGTAAGTGCACTTCAACCAATAATGTCAATTCAATTCTCAAGAAATACATAGATCAAAAGACGTGGTCCAGAGAATTCAGCAGCGTAGTATTGTTGAAATATTATGTGCAGTTTTGAATGGATGCTTTTATTTTATACTTGGAACAGTATGAATACAAAGGCGATATAGTTGAAGAAGAACCAGACGAGGAAGAGGAGGACAAGGAGGAAGATGAAACCGAAGCCGTACAAACCGAAGGCAAGGAAGGTGACAAAGATTCCGAGGGTAACAATTCGAATGAAGAATATGATCGGACAAGGTAACTGCACTCCTTATTCAAAAATAGCTCATAGTAAGCAAGATATTGAACTTTGGTTATAAATTTATCGTAACTGTAGAGAAGGGTCAATCTCGGGAAACGATAACTCAACTGAACGAAAAAATGAGGGTTCACATTCTGAGACCGAGTCCGAAGGCAGTCAGCCCTCACAAACTGGAAAAGACTTCGAAATTGTGGATAGGGAAGAAATTGTATCTTAGTTTCTATATTTCATCCTACATATGTATATCGATACTTTATTCAGATTAACCAGTTACGATACGAGGTATGCTGGCAAAGGCTTAATCCTCGGAAAATATTTTATGGCACCAAGCTAGACGTCCACGCATCATGAGTTGTCTCGACTAGACTAAGTTATTTTGTGACAATGCCATAGGTATCTGTATTGTGGTTTCCTAAAATTGTTGTATTGATTTTGTTTAAGTAGAAGGCGTAGCTGAGCTACATGATAATTTAATGTACCCAGAGATTATTTGACAACATCTAATTGTGCATTCCGCATTTATTTATTTATAGTTTAGTATTTGAATCTTCGGAGCTGTAGTATTCAGAGCACTCTCCCTTCTGAAGCTTGGTTATAACATCACGCAACATTTTGTTGCACAAAGCAGCATAAGGATTCAATTGAACTAATTGGGCCTTTGCAAATTGACTTCCAAGTTTTGCAGCCAACTCAAAGTCGGATTTTGCTTCCTCTGTTCGATTTTCTTTTAAGTGGACAAGACCGCGTTGGCAAAATGCTTGACATCCGGCTCTTCCTTTCCCTTCACTGATGTTAATTGCATTGTTTAGGTCCATTTTCGCCTCTAAAATCGCGTGAATGTTCGGATTTACAGTTAGAAAAGGGTTTAGGAAGTTTAAAACACACGTTGGATTTTAAATTTACGAATTTACCATCAATTTGTCCTAAAAGCCTGTAAGCCTGAGCTCGATTGTTGTAGCCAGATGCTCTGTTTGGTGCTATTTTCACTGCTTGAGCGAAATAGTCCAACGCCAGGCTAAGCTTTCCTTGCTCGGCTGCCAAAACTCCCTTTAGTTCCAACTCTTTCGCCAATTCAGTTTCAGGGCTAGATAATATCTCCGGGTACTCTGAAAATGAATCAGCTGACCGTTATTCTGTTCTAGTATCAGGAATCTTGAAAGCAATATAAAAAATAACTTATTGATCACCTTGAAAATCTTCCGGGAAATCTTCATTGTACAATATCTCGCCAGTTGGGAGAAGTGGATTGAAAATATGACTTAAAATTTCGGAATCCTGCCTACTGGTCATTTTTGAGAAAATCTAGTTGGTAAGAAGTAAGAAGCCACAACTTATTTGGGTTGACCACAAGAGATGCGTCAATCAAATGATTTGGGTTTTGCAATCGCTCACCTGACTACGATTACGAATTACATTACGATTCACTTTAACCTTAAAAACCTGTTTGATTTTTTATTTACTGCGTTATAGCGTGAAAATTTCAGTACTCACATATAAGTAATCAAGACCCACTCCCATTGCTCAGATCAAGGGAAAAATTCTGGGACTCAAGCCCACTTAAAAAAATAAAGCCATAGTATTCAGGTTTAAAGCTTTATATTCTGCTGGATCTGCTGGACATGCAAAGTTTGCTACCTTCCCACGTGTAGTACAAAACTTTTCCACAAAATGAATAATGTAAAGATTTCACATGGTGCGATTCAGTGTTGGTAAAAATTTTCTTCAGTCAAATATGGAATGCCGTTGAAATTAATATTTTAAATAATAAATTATTGATATCCTATGATAATTGTGTAACGTAGTGCAAGCTTTGAAATTGGCCAAATAGACGAACATTTTTTACTTTATTAGCCAAAACGCTAAATAATTCAACGAAGGGCTTTGCTTGAATAGCTTGCATGAACCGGGGTGCCCAACAATATGGCATGTCAATGAGCATATTTCATAGCAACGCAATAACGGTCAGACGAAACATGCTTTTTGTAGTAACTACCATGTAACATTTTTAATCTTTACTTTACTCAAAAATCACAATTATAAATTCTGAACATTTTTGGAAGCTATAAAAATTCACAACGCCTAAGGGTTAGCACAAAACAACAATTGACTAGACCCCATTTATAGTCATTTCGGAATCGGAGGCCGAACTCATTTCAAACAAGGCTTTTAATTCCTTCTATTATCGAAGTCCACAACGGATGCTGCTATAACAAACTCCTGAGCGGATTCTACACCTTGAACGTAGAAATCGTTTTAGGTTCATTCATTCGTGGTGGCACAAAATAACACATAATGCACTCGAAAGTCCTGCTGATTATCAACACTGAATCTTGAATATTTGTGTATTTTAATGTGATGTTGATGCTTCGAACCGCCTACTGCAACAATAGAGGGTTTCACCCAATAGTAAATTTGGAGATTGGATACAAAATTGATTTCATTTAGTAAGTTTTGTTCAATTAAAAGCTTAATGTGAACGAGGTAACACGGAATTTGAACAAATACTCCGCATGAAATACGTAAAGGAATCTTAAAAATCTCTGCAGTAGTAAGCCTTTCTTAAAAATTTATATCCCCACACTCCGCAGTCCAGCTTTGCGAATTTCAACTTTAAAAAACATTGGATTTCATGCTTGTCCTCTCGTCTTGTCGATGTTTAGAAACTAACTTTTCCTCGAACTTTATAAAACCCAAGCGAATTGGCATTATGAAAAAGTGAAGCCAAGCCTACATAAGTTTCGATGATGATTGGTTTGTATTCGATACGACACATTGGAGAACTATCTCCGCCTCCACCGTGACTAAGGATGTCCATCAACTCTCTCGAGAAGGAATCAATGTCGAAAGATCGGTTGATTCCACCTCCCCCACCTATTAGAGCACATTAATTGAATCTCAGGTTTCATAAATTATTGTAGTTCTAACAAAGACTCCGACTAACCTTTATGCCACAAAAGTGGATGAGAGGCAAAAGTGATCCAAGGTATTGATTTGTTGAAAGGGTTCCACTTTTGCGTAAAACTCAACGGCAAGTCTTGATTCCACATTACCCTCATTCCTTGAACGTTTCTGGTCCTACATTTTATATTTATAAGTTAGATCAATTCACTCAATTTCAAGTTGCCAATCAAATTATACTTTCATGCAAAAGCGAAAGGTATTGGAATGCTGAATTTATAGAAGGTCACTAGGAAATCTTACATGCAGTTTCAA
Organism: Hymenaphorura dentifera; assembly: GCA_034699705.1. Classification (NCBI taxonomy): domain Eukaryota; kingdom Metazoa; phylum Arthropoda; class Collembola; order Poduromorpha; family Onychiuridae; genus Hymenaphorura; species Hymenaphorura dentifera. Next base: position 18,450 of record JAQGCM010000304.1, on the reverse strand, counting down.
ATACTTAAAAATAACGTAAGAAAATCTCTTCAAAGTAGCACCTTGGCTCAAATTTGTCGAGCGATAGGGCTGACATAATGGATGTTTTAGATGATTTAATGTCTCCCCCATGTGAGGGAGAGTCTTCAGTACTTGATGGAACCGGTCCATCAGTTGGGTCTTCGGAAGTAGAAGCAGTAGGCTGACTGACCTTCGTACTTTTAGGCAAAACAGCACTGCCAACAGTCTGCACAGTGTCTTGAACTGTCGGAATGATGCAGTCTTTCATAACCCCCACAATGCCCCCCGCAATACCATTCAATCGACTGCAGAATTAAACATTAAACGACACATTCAGAATTTATCAAAATAAGACACACGCATTTTTAGAAATTCAGTTCCAAAATGCAATGAAGTCTTACGGTGCCAAAGAGCGCTCTGGGTATTTCAGTTCACCCTGGATTATTTTGTCTATAATGTGCAGGAAAATCCGCCGGTGGTCTTGTTGTTTCATCGCAATGAAATCATACTTGATTATGATAAGGGACTTTTCACACATTAAAACGATCCTCTCCTTTTCGTTGTCCCAATGATCTATTCTGCAAAAATTTTTAAATGGGATGTTCAGACTTTTGCAACAATCTATTTTATTGGAAATTCTAAATATTACTCTGTAAGAAGCCAGGTTCCGTGCACATTTCCATCTAATTCAGCCACAGCCAGCGTCTGTAGTTCGTCCATAACTGTCTGGACAATCGTGTCACGATAAGCAAAGAATTCTTTGGCTTCGTACTCATTCTTTGGCGGCATGGGACTTTGAGGTCTCCAATATAAATTAGGACTCATTGACATTTGGCCACGATATTTTTGGTTTTGGAAGAGAGGAGAACCACCGGAAGAATTTAGCGATACTGTGCTGTGACCATCTGGAGAAATTGATGCAGATGGTGGGGTCATGGGGGTGATCGAAATTCTGGGAACATGTTCTGAACCACCGGAAGAATTTCTCCTATCTGAAGATAAGAGTGCTGTGTCTTCGATTGTAACAGCATTGGGTTCTGTGGGCTTTCCATTTTGAATTTGTTCATCAACTCCATTCGAAGTTGTTGAACTAGGAACTTTTCGCGATGAATCTTCATTCATTTGAAGCGTAACGCCGTGAAAATCTTCAAGTCCACTGTGATCGTCTAAAGATTCTTCGTCGGAAACTATATTTGTAGCCAATGAAGAGCCTCCTGGGGGCACAGGTTTCATCATTTCTGAGCCGTTTATGAATTATTAAATTCGCAAGAATTTCGCAACAATTTCAGACTGTTCCTGGCTTGAAATTGCATTGTTTCGATGAACCTGGAACTCAGTGCACATAATCAAACAGATACATCACGCAAGGACTTCGAGCCTGAAATCGGCTAGCATTAATAATTAAGGTTGGCTAGGACATATCTACAACTAAAATACCGCAAAACTATCTTACTTTTTAAGGTCATCACCTCGTGTTGTTGATGTTGACACTAATTCGCTGAAAAAATTTAAATTGCAAAAATCTACGTGACGTGAGAACTGAGAACTAATGTACTACAGAAAGAAAACTTTGGCCAAGGCCAAAAGCAATTTAGCAATATGATATTTTAAAAAGTGCAAATCGTAAAATTTTTGGATTAAAATGCAGCGCAAATTTTTATAGTTAAAGGAAGTGCGGAATGACTTCTCATTTTGCAATGAATTTTTATTATTAGTACACTGCCAGAAAACAAGTTTCTCGTCTCGATAATTCTCGTGAGTAATTTTATTTATCTGTTTCCTCCTAAAACTCCTAGTCCCAATCCAACCGCACAGCAACCCAGTTGAATGCTAAACAGTGTTGTTTCGCAGTTTTTGCACACATTTTGGCAAAAAGGAGACTATTTTTGATTCTTCCGATTTCGGGAAGAGAACAGGAAATCGGGTGGTCTGGTCTGCCTGCAGACAGTGAAATGTGAAAGTGCAGTAGTGCAAGTTGTGCACTGCACGTATTACAATTCCGGTGCGAAGCGAATGCATTTCATTAAATATATCGATTCTTTGATATTCGAAAAATCGTGGAGGAGGAACCGAGTGCGACCTGGAGGTGGGCGAACAAAGCAATTGAAGATTTGGAGCCAAAATTTAAACTCATTCAAAGGGGTCATTCTACTCAAAATTCGAATTCGTCTTCTACTTCTTCACGTTCATACAAGTTCAACTTTTTCTACGTACAACGTACTTACTCATATTCATCTCGTTTACATCTAATACCAAAAAGTTTTCGTTCACAAATTTCACTTCACTAATCTAATCAAAAGGGTAGGGAACGATTTTAAATTTTTTGGATTTAATTTTCATTGTACCTGAAATTCGGATTGAAAGTGTTAGTATTTAGTATGGATGATGGGGAAGTCTGTGACAATTGGGAACAAATTGAGGAGAATTCGGACGTAAGGGAAATAGTTTTGTTTTAACAGTTTTTCCATTCAATTCAAATTCTTAGTATTTGATGTTCTACTTACCAGAAGGGCTAAATGGCTTATTGGAAGAACGAGTTTTTAAAGAAATGCTTGTTTTTTTTAGGTATTCGATAAGCAGCTTGAGAAACTAAATTTAAAAGCAAAGGTAGGCGCCGGTGTTCCGGGGGATGAGAAGCCCAGCGCATCGGGTAGTGGACGCGATAGTCAAGGTAAAATTACGCAATTGACTGAGGAAATGAATTTCGGTTTTTGTTTAGTTTAAATTATCGAGTTTTAGAAATAGTTTGAACTTTCTTTGCAGGTGCTCACAGCCGGGTAGAATTAGACAGTACGACACCCGACAGTTTGCGAACTCAATACACCTCACCGGAACCCAAACCCTTATCTATACTGTCGCGGCCTAAGCGTTCCGATCTGAAAAGCAGTCAACATAATGGAATTATCAAAACTACCGCGAAAACCCCCCCGCTCAAGTCTTTACAACAGGTGTGTATAATTTTATATGTAATAATTGAGATTTTGTTGTTGAATGCGACTAATTTTGTATATCTTTGTATTTAAATCAAAAAGAGAGAGCAAGAGTACGCAGAGGCGCGCTTGAGGATTCTAGGAGATGTTCGATTTGTTGAAGAAGAACGAGAGGCGGAATTGGAAGCTGCGATGTCTCCTGCCGAGATTCTCAGAATGAAAATAAATGAAGCTATGCAGAAAGAGACCTCAACGGAAGAATCACCTAGTAAATCACCCAGAGGAAGTCACAATAAGAGCAAGGATAAATCAACAGAAATGCCCGATGAAACTGGTCCGAAAAGAATTACGGTGTCAAAATTAGAATCTGGACACATTGTTCGGCAGCCGCTGGGTCCTGATGGTAGCACAGGATTCAATCAGCAGCGGTAGGACTTACTAAAAATACTAATTGCAATTTAATCTTGGTTGAATGAGAAAAACGCATAAAACGCTTGAATAACTAAATACTTTTTGCATAAATGAATAAATAATACATTGAATTTATCGAGTTTGCTCTTTGAGATTTTTCTAACTGAAACGGTCAGAAAAAAAAAGAAAATGATAATTACTCTTCAAAAGTAAGGAACTCTTCAAAGCCTAAGCTTTATTTACCACTTTTACAAAAATCATTCAACTCTGGTACAAAGTCTATGAAACAGATAGCATATCCGGAGGAAGGTGTCCACTGTCACCCAATGATCTCAGAACAACACGCCCGGATGGAAGTATGCTTAAACAAGTTATACTCGCGTGCTTGAGACTAATCCGCAACCAGGCTTCACCCGGAAACTGAAGCCCTCTGAAAAATAAAACAACAATTAGAATTAGTAATAAAAAGAAAAGTTTTCAGAGATTTCTGCTAATTTTCACAAATATTGAAGATCTTGTCTGACAGGACAGTACAGTCCAGCAGGAAGTAATTTTGCGATATCTCATATCTCACCGAAATAATACCAAGAATGAATTGTAATAAATACACTGGTAGACATACCTGCAGAAGAAGTATCGAATTACATTGCCGTGACAAACAACAATTTCGTACGAATCTTCTGGTTGTTTAGGGTTTGCTCGGTGGACGTACTTCCGGAACGCGGCTTCAATTCGACCCCCGTCAATGAAAGCATCCTGTAGCACATTCGCAATAAAATGCTTAGTTGATAGTTGATTAATTAATTAGATGTTGCTAGCTAATCTCAATGTAGTACAATGCTTAAGGACAATAATAGCCATTGATGAACCTTACATAGGAATTATGATGCCAATCGTTGACTGGAGGCTCCGGAGATGCCGGTACGCCTTCGTTCAACATCGAATCCCTTACAATGTTCTTGCCAAGTCCGGCGGGGAGCTGTTTCGCAATGATATCAGCAGTTTCGATAGCCCTAGACATTGTAGAGGAAGTCAAAGAATCAAACTTAATTCCCAAAGATGACAACCGTTGCCCTGTTGCTTTTGCCTGACGTTGGCCCAGCTCCGTCAATTTTTGTTCGCAATCACCGGACCCGTTCAAGTTGTACTGTCCATGTCGAATAAAAAATATGTGCCTGACGGCTTTTGATTTCTTTTTATCCAATTGCTCTTGATAGGTTTCATCAGTGTCTCCAACGTTTTCCTTATCGGAAGTGGAACGTTTTTTTGGTTTGGACTTGGAAGATGGTGGTCGAACAAGGCTGTACGGTTCCCTCCTGTATTACAAAAGCGGTTTAAGAATTTTCTGAAAACATTAAATGCAACGAAATGGCCTTAACACATACATGATTAGTTTGATTAGGTTAATTAAATTTTTGAAACTAATTTTCTGGGCTACCAGAATTCTAGTATTAAACCTAACCTAACCTAACCTTAAAATAAACACAGGTTAATTAAATGTTTAAACCAATTTTACAACCTCCCTCCCTCCCTCTGAAAATTCTGACCAGATAACTGCAAGTCACCCGAAATATTTTCATTTCATCATATCTTTGATCTTTTACGCAGATCACAAAGAATAGTTCTTACTTGTCCCAATTATAGTCCCACTTAGGAGAAGGGTATGCCCTGTTTTCGTCCCAAGCTGTGGCACAATGAACATTTTGTTCTCGCAAGTTGTAACCTATAATAGTTGCTCCAGTTATTCCTCCGACTCCTGCCAACAATGGTCCCAATCCCAAGGATTTGAATTGCCGGAAAAGCCTTGCCATTTTCACTCAATGTCTGTCAAAAACAACTAAACCTCAAAATAGTAATTTTGAAAATGGAAACTTTTACCGTTTCCTGTCTTAGATGATATGATTATCAGGCTAAATTTGAAAGCTTTGACAAGGGACAGGGCACTCACTACCCCTACCAGTAATACGATTGACGGTGCGTTGGAAGAAAAACAGTGGACTTCGCCGGTGGTGGCCAGCCCAAATTCAAAATTAAAATGCTACTTTCTCAAGTCCCGCTGGGAAGGCATATTCTACTGGCAAAAGTTTACGGTACTTGCAATTTCTAACATGGCCATAAATGGAACTTAGATCCATGGGACAGTTTTGTTGATTTTGAGGTTGGGTGACAACCACATGAAAATTATGGTTTTAGAATAATGGGGTTTGGCACAACAAATTAAATTCTGCATTCGGTTGTGAACAATAAACTTGCCAAGAAAAGCAAGATTTTTGAAAATTTCGAACGGTGGTTTGCAACTTTTGAGGTACAAAGCAGGATATTTTTTAAAAAAAGTCGAATACATTTGAAACTATAGGGCGCTAGAAAGATTATTATAACCACTCGTTTGATCAGAAATGAATGTAGAGTTCGATTTTTTGTGCAAAAACACCTACTTTAGAATCGACATTCTGATTGGTTTGGTTGTCACCTAAGACTGCACGAGCCGTTCAGAGAATGCACGAGCGGTTGAAAAACTGTACGATCCGATAACTTGTAATGGATAGACCGGACCGTACATACGATCCGTATGACATGTTGACATGTCATGTAATATGGACCGGATAGCACAGTTTACGAATCGTATAAAATGAAATATGTGTGAGACTTTAGAAGTCAACCAGGACAGTGAGAATTGGGAGTTCGAGTCGAGGAGTCTGGTTTAGGAAGAGTAAGATTTTGGGACTCGACTTGTGGTGTTTGACAAGTGGGCTGAAGCTAGAGATTTGGGAGAAAAAAAGAGGAAAGTTGTGTTTTGAGAGAACAAAGTTGGAGCAAGAGAATAAACAAATGGGAAACAGTATTTGAGTCATTGGTTTTTGAGTTTTATTTCAGCATTGGACTTTTTGTCATTTCATTTATTTATCATATTTTGATCATCACACACATTTGGAAGCGCTTCTTTAATTTGGAAGCACATTTGGAAGCGCTTCTTTGATTTGGAAGCACATTTGGAAGCGCTTCTTTAATTTGGAAGCACATTTGGAAGCGCTTCTTTGATTTGGAAGCACATTTGGAAGCGCTTGTTTAATTTGGAAGCACATTTGGAAGCGCTTCTTTAATCTGGAAGCACATTTGGAAGCGCTTCTTTAATTTGGAAGCGCTTCCCTAATTTAGTAGCACATTAGGAAGCGCTTCTATATTATTGAAGCACTCAGCGAGCGGAACGCAATGTGTTTGTGGTACATACTTGCCGAAAAATCTCGCAAAATTATGCAAAGTAACACTAAAGTCCAGCGAGATGCGGTTTAAATTTTATCAATATTTCTAGAAATTCTTGACTTATCTCGCAAACTACCACAACAGCAAGGCAAAATATGAGGAAGTACTCCCCATACTTCTAGAATTTCTGGAAATATTAATAAAATTTAAACCGCATCTCGCAGGACTTTGCGTAAGTTTGCGTAATTTTGCGAGATTTCTCGGCAAGTTTGTGCCACACTTCACGTTCCGCTCGCTGAGTTCTTCAAGATTACAGTAGCGCTCCCAAATGTGCTGCTAAATTATGGAAGCGCTCCAAATTAAAGCATCGAATCCAAATGTGTTTCCAAAGTAAACATACGGTCTGTAGTTCATGTTGTTCTGTTCACATTTCAGGTTAAACAATCTATAAACTGTTCGTACAGTCTTGGAACGGCTCGCACAGTCTTAGAATGGCTCGTACAGTCTTAGAACAGCTCGCAAAGTCTTAGAACGACCCGTACACTCTCAGCACGGGCCCTTGAGTACACAACGGTCCGTTCTAAGACTCTACGAACGTTCTGGGACTTTACGAGCCGTTCTAAGGCTTTATGAGCCGTTCTGAGACTTCACCGACCGTTCTGAGACTGTCCGAGTCGTTCAGAGAATGTATGAGCGTTCAGAGACTTTGAGAGCCGTAAACATTTATTATGGACCGTATAACATGTAAAATCGACCGCATGACACGGTTTATAGATCGTATAAAATGAAATATGGACAGAACAACATGAACTACAGACCGTATAATGTTTAGTTTGGAAACACATTTGGAAGCGATGCTTTAGTTGGAAGCACATTTGGAAGCGCTTACATAATTTAGCAGCACATTTGGAAGCACTTCTATAATCTTGAACACTCAGCGAGCGGAACGTGAAGTGTGGCACAAACTTGCCGAAAAATCATTATTATATTCAGAATGTATGAGCGAGCGGTTCAGAGACGTTGTGAGCCGTTAACATTTATTATGGACCGCATAACATGTAATATGGACTGCATAACAAAGTTTATGGATTGTTTAACATGAAATATGGACAGAACAACATGAACTACAGACCGTATAATTATTTAGTTTGGAAGCATATTTGGAAGCGCTGCTTTAATTTGGAAGCACATTTCGAAGCGCTTCTTCAATTTGGAAGCACAATTGTAAGCGCTTCCATAAGATAGCAGCACATCTGGAAGCGCAAACTGAAGCTAAACTAGAAATCAAACAACTACGCGCCGCACCTCACGTTCCGCTCGCTGAGGGCTTCAAGATTATGGAAGCGCTTCAAAATGTGCTGCGCATCAGCTCTAATTTGACACCTTAGCTTTTAAAATTGAACGGCAATTGAAAAAGTTATAGCACTTCAAAAATTTACTGTACGGCTGTTCGGTAGTATTAATAGTATTGAGAGACTATAGTCTAAATGCTGCAGTTAATTTTTTGTGATTGTAACGCTCTTGTGTTTGTAAATATGTTTTAGTACTATTCGCTAGTTTTTATTTACTTATGTTTCAGTCATTTTGCTGATATGACTTGTATGACTTATGTAACAAACAACCCAGTTATGGGAAATTGTGTTTAGGTAATAAATAAATAAATAATAATTGGTAGTACTGGTATATTTTTACCAGTAGAATATACCTACCCAGTTCCTCTACTCCGAGGAGTGGGCCGCCGACCAATTCAAAATTGCTCACCGTGGTTCACACAAACTCTTTGAATCCGGACTTAGCAGATGGCTCTGGAAGGCAAATTATTTTGTGAGTGAGTTGAGATGAGATGAGAATTGAACAAAGCTAATTTTTTTGGAATTTCGATTTTCGGTCAACCGATTCCAAAATTCGCGAGTTTTGTTCTGGTCTTCGGGTTCCGGCTTCCGACCTTCATTTCTTCAGAATCAGTTGCAGGTTTGGATTTTGGACTTGGATTTGGATATCATTTATTAGGGCCATCAAAGTCATAGCTCACACAATACAACCTAGGTTACATTGAACTAACGAGGTAACTATTGAGGCTACTATTTAAATAATTAATTAAGAGTAAACATACAACAAGCACTCGATCCTTTTCCAATAATTTCACTATCACACCATCATCAATTCGATGGGAATTTCATTGTTATGCAAGGAGCAGATTACCGAGTCATTTGATTTACGATCACATTGTCGTTCTGCGATTTTCATTATAATTATGATCTGCTAAAACTACGAAGTACGAACTCAATATTGCCTTCCACTAGCTGTACCCATATCTTGTATAATTTTGAGGCTAGGTCGTTACGTACAATAGTTACACTCACGTCATTTCCAATAATGGATAATTAGTCTCTAGCCACTGCGTGTGACATTGATTTGTAGAGACGGATGGAGTGAGAGCAATTCTAAATTTCCAAGCTTTACTTAAACTCTCTCTAGTCGTCTGGTCCTCGTCTGTTAGCTTCTATTGTTGTAAGTGAGAGAAGGAAGTGGGATGTGGGAAAGCCGAAAGCTAGGACAAGAGTTGAGTTGAGTTTTTGGAGGCATGTTTATGTGAGTCCGTCCTTGTTAGTCTCTCTTGTTCGTGTTTTATGTGAAGAGGATAGTGTGAGATGGAATTTTCCTCTTCTTCCTCGTCTTTTACGGATCTCTTGGGATCTCTCAGCTTTCCTCCTCAAATTATTCCTCTCACAAGCCATTCTATTATCTTTCTCCAAGCTGACTCATTCTTTTTTCTCCCATTCAACAACTTATATTACACTACTTATTTCAAAGCAATGCACAGGAAGGATGGTATAAGGGTATGTATGACCCAAGTCTTGCTCTTGTTCTGGTGTTCTTATGATATGCAGTCCAGTCGCTACACTTTCACTCACGGTCTCAAAACCTTCTGAACTGACATTGATGAACTGGGTCTATCTAGTTGATTTCTTTGACTTTCTTGGCTTTAAACAATTTATAAGGTTCCAAATAATTTTTAAAAAAATCAAAATTCTGACGAAAGAGTCTATTATTTGCCTGGAATTTACGGTTCTCATGAGACTTCGACATCTTCCTCCTGAGTGTTGAATAGAGATATGATCCAACTTAAACTTGGAAATAGCCAGGAAAAAGTGTTTTTATCGATAGAATTCACCCCGCACCAATGTGCCGACCATTATGACTGCAGTATTTCTAAAAAGTTGACGGGAAAGTTCCCCACTCTTACTTTATAGGGAAATACAATTTTATTCGTTTCCGAGCAGACGAGTATAATACACAGGGTGGTTCGAAAATAACCACATGCAGTATAAGATAAACATAACAAGTTAGTTACATTTGGACTACCTTGTACTTTGAGGATGCCACGTCGTTCCGATAGGCAAGCACCACGACATATGAATCCACATTCTACAAGACCGGAGGACCACCCGGTTTTTTAGGTGAAATTCAAAGAGAGATAGTTCTATTCTATTGGCTGCTGATTTTGCAGGAGTATCTCCTGAAAGAGAAATCAACAAAGTTCGAAGCTGGCATTTTGTGCTCATAGTCAGGGCTCTTCGTTTTTCTTGAGCGTCACGTTTTCGAAAGGCGTTCGAGGTGGGAGAAAGTATACTTGCAACAACTCGGAACTAAGAGTCACGTTCACGTCCATCACTCGCATTGTGTTCCTAGATAGAACGCTTGTACTCGTACATATTTGTTCCGTTCATTTGCATGACTTATCCTCCTGAATTTAATCTAATTACAATCAGACAACCGAATGAGATCTATTCTGGAGAGCACAGTGGATGAAACGAAATGAATTGCCGACGGAGAGATTTTGCATAACTAATGAAATATGGAGGCGTGCGGCGGGTGAGCAATTTGCAATCGGTTCTTGCCCGCCTCGGCTCGTTTGCATAAATATGAGAGTTACTAGCAACTAGCAAGAGAAAGAGGGCTGTGGGAACAGAACATGGCCGTCATGGCGCTAGGGACTTTACCAGAACTGGCAACTGGCTTCGTTTTCCTTTTCCGAAACCAATTTTCCTGGAGACTGGAGATTCTATTTCACTCTTCTTCGAATCAACAGAGACACATTTTGAATCAAGAGTTTAATCCACCACATTTCATGCCACAAAACGGAGATCTAAGGGAATCTTCAGGTTTATGCAAAATCGGTCTGAATTCAGAGTATGGAGGTGTGTGTCGTGTTATACGTTGACGGCCGTCTGCAACTAATACATTAACATATTCGGATAAATTAAGATCGTAAGAATGTTCACAAACTTCACTTGGATTCCGTATGCCGGAATGCTTTTTGATTATTGCAATCATGCCCTCAACTTCAGAGTGGTCTCCTCTGCATTAATTTATTTAATTCTCTTCATGAATTCGTCTGAATTGCAAATGTAGCCGAAACCCAACCCTATTGGGATTATAGAGTTCGATGAAACGAGAACTTAATTAACTGCTTTCAGATTTCCTCATGTGGCGGTCTGCTAGTGGTGCATTGCGTGAGGTGTACAATATGTTAATTAATGCATGAGTGTTAGGATTCATTTGGGAGCTGGTCATTTTCACCAAAACCCTTTTGTAGTTGTTTTAATTTGGCTTAATACTAGTTTGTGATAACGAACAATGGAATTTAGTTAAATGACTCGTATAATTTCTAAGCACTAAGCATTCTGCATGAGTATAATGGAGTGAAGGTGTATGTTTTTTGCGTCACTTTCGAAAGTGATCTGATGATTTTTTGGATATAAATTTAAATTTAATAATGAGAGTTTTTTTAAGCGAATTTCGGCTTATCAAAATGCGAATTGCTAAATTGCGTTAGTAGGCATTTGGTGATTGCCGGTTTTGTGTTGCGGGCTGCTGCCCTTATAGAATACATAAAACCAGGTTTTCCTGTCATTGTTATCTGGAACATGGTATTACCTGGAAATCGCTTGTATTTCGAATGAGCCGATTGATAAAATGGTCGAATGACCGGTATGCATGTCTAAACCGAACGTAACAAATGACTTGTCCATGAAGTTTGATGAAAATAGCTCGACGTTAACTTCGATTTTTAAATTTTACAAATTTCGGTTGTAAATTAAAATTTGTCATTCATTGTCGTTTATCCACTTCTCGCATTCCTGATCAATGAAACATATTCAAGAATTGGAACGGGCTTAAAAGGGCATTTAGTTATACAGAAATGCAGTTGAACCCATATCTGACAGCTTCAGAGCGATGGCGACGGGACGTTTGATATGTTGCATTGCATTGGACAAAATAGAATTACGCGAGTTTTTATATTCGTTGCTCTCATCTTTTGTTGAGGAGCGATGCAGGCGAAAATGCCGGGGATGAGTAAATCATGATTTTATTCATATGATGAGGAGATGCGCATTGGAGAGACCATTAGCACATTCCAACATTATATGAGATGATAAATAGCTGCCATTAGGATTTTTATGAGGAATTTTTCATTTGCCCCTTTCCCTTCGTAATCTCTCTTCTAAATTCATACATTTTGATAAGTCTGGGAGAAGCGAGCGGGTGTGCTTCTCTCACACTTCGCATCACTCCATCACAAGTCTGCCACCCGGGCTGTCATTTCCAAATTTCCAATACCCCTTTCCGCTCATTTCTTCACTCACAGCTGACGACACTTCGACTCCTTGTACTATGCAAATTCCATAATTTCTAACGGTCCAAATTAATTGATCCTTCTGCTAGCTCGGCACGGCACTCCACGCTCAAAATATGGTCCCACACGCCGCACCATATAACCTTTGTTAAAGTTGATCAAGAGTTAATATTTGCCAATCTCAGTTTTTCTCTCTTCTTGATGAATCTTCCACGGTTGACAGAACTCAACGTCTTAGCGTAAGTTTTGATGGAGTAGCTGAACTGAGCTCGTAGAAGAGCAAGGCTCCTTGATACCGGCTCGGGATTATAAAAATAAGAGACCATGTAATTTGAGCAGAATGATTGATGGATTAGGAATTCAACATAACTCACTTAATAAAGCAGAGTGTAGGAAGATTTTGACTTCAAAACTCTCGAAGTGAGTTTTGTGTCGGATCGGTTTTGAGAATTTATTCGTAACAATAATGACCAACCGCAACTGGTCGAAAGTACACATATGTTAAAGTTTTACATTGAGAGAATCAAAAATTTGGGACTTGGAAGTTACGAATTTCGGTCTAAATTCCGCAATTAAATAATGGAATCTTCTGCTGACCATCACACCATCCGCTAATGTGAGTTCATATGCTGTATAGACTAACAAGGAGAAAGTCTTCAATGCGCCTCATGAAACCGTTTTGTATGCCGTTTCCAAATATCCAATCCAAATTCAAATGATGATAGCAGCTCTTGAGAAAAAATTATTTTGTATTTTTAATGCGTGCTAATTTTTCTGTATTATTTACTAAACACACCATACAATAATCAATAATAATACTACCAGATGCAGAATAATACAATACATAGGGGCCTTAGCCGTCTTCACGAATGACGACGACAACCTCACGTTATCTCAGCTGCCTAAAAAGTTCGCATGTTTCAGACATTTAGAGAACCAGTCTTGAGAATCTGCTATTATCTTGTAAATAAGTATGACTTTGTATTTTAAGGTAATTACAAGTAAGGTAATGTTGCATAAAGCAATTGCATATTGCAGTTAATTGTGTGTGTTTATGCGGGCAAGCTACCTTCTCCTTGAAGTTTTCGCTACAAAATAAGTTTGTAAAAATCGAAATGACCCTTCGTGATCTGATAAATATTTATTCCGACCCATTTCGCTAGATTATTTTGTTTGCGTTCTAGAAAGTCAGGCAAGGCAAAACCAATGTGCTATTTAGCAAAAATGGTTGTTTGGTTTTTACAGTACACTTAAATCCCTTAAATCAACACACAATACACAATCACGAGCAAATATGTAAAGATAGTTTTGATTGAAATTCTGTAGAGTTTTTCACGCAGGGCTTGAGGTTTTGTGGAAATGGAAGATTGCCAGATGTCGGTTAGAGAGTTAGAGCCTTGTCTCATCTCCGGCGAATTTCCATTTGCCGGGGTTGAGATGATACTTTGCGAGTTTATAGATAGTCAGAGTGAGTTGAGTTCCTTGCAAAGTTTTCCACACCACGCTCCGGTTCATTGCACATTGCGTTGCATTGTTTTACTAGCTGGAGAAATAACAAGAATTCTAATGAAATGCAGCAGCAGCAAAGGATAAAATGGCCTAGAATGTTTTGGAGCTGAATACATAGACTGACAATGAGAGAGGTGCTGAAATACAACACCAGTCACACTCTTTAAATGTCGCTTAAACCACGTAATGGAGTCTGGAGAAGATTCAAAAACTACTTTCGGGCTGGTTGAGTGAAGGAAGAATAAAAAAACGTAAATATTTTGTGGCTTACCAATAGAATACCTTCAAAGACTCCATGTAAACTTTTTTAGAGCTAAAGAACCGTAGCCAAACTCTCGTTAGTGTAAAGCAAAGCGTTGTTTAAAAAGTTGTCCAATCTTTTTACGACACACTTGAGAATTAAGAATTTTCTACTCCTTAATCGCTAGGGTACTTTACAAATCCTGCCAAAGAATGTTCTGAGGAATCTTGTCGTCCTGAAAGATTGAATTGGGGAAAAGTAGTGTCTAGTTGGGTGGGTATGAGATTTCGCGATGCAAAAATTCAAGTTTACTTAGCCTGAATTGCTAAACAACTTTGTGTTGAATATTAAATAAATTTAAAAAAGAAACGACAAGTTTATGACGGCTTTTTGCCACATGGCCGAACACAGCGCAGAGCGCTAGCACGTAATTGGTCCACTTTAATTAAAATGTGGAGTTGACAGATGATGAAATATAATATAGAATCTTGTACGCTTCACGGACCTTGTTAAATGTTAACCCTTGCAATTAAACTAGAATGAAGTTTTGAGCATTCCCCACTTCTGATTTAGGCATTACTTTTCAAGGAAAATTCTGAGAATTTCGAGTTCTATAATTTAGTTTTTGTTCCAGGTATGTCAAAATATAAGGGAGTGGCCGACGAGTGACAAGTCATTTAAATTCCATTTATGGTTTCGGGTCTTTTTGGAATCTCTTTGTTATAGATCATATCACAAATACTGCAACTCACAAGTAGAAGTTCTACTTGCCAATTTTCATTATACAGAGCAGATCGTATTGTTACTCCTCGGTTATTCCACTTGCCCAATATCAACACAAAAGCCGACTCGACTATCCCCGACTCGAGATAGAATTCCGTACAATTCAGTAAGACGCTTTCTGTTTAAGGTGACAATGATTTCTAAAGTCATTATCCTAATTGAGGAGCCAACTAAAATTCTTTTCGAATTTTTGTGACCATCTGCCTCTTGTCCTTGTTAAAAAATTACCGAATGTCTTTACCGGAATACGTAAAATATTTCTACCACATTTTTTTGCAATTTTATAGTGGAGGCTACGAAATTGTCAGTAATGTACAAAGTTGAACTGGTTCTGAGTTCGTAGTTCGTACCCAATTTCTTGAGAGCTACTTCTCCACCCACTTGCGATTCTGATTAGTAGCCAACGTACAGATAATAAAATTGAAAAGGATGTTTATTTCATAAATCCAGTTTTGGATATTTTGAATCCGAAGTAGTATGATTTTTTTGAAAACAACAAAAGCAGTTTCCTACAGATATCTTGTTGCTCTCAACGAGTTCAGGTAACTCAACTCATATCAAAGATAAGATAAGATTTTGGGTTCATCATCACTCTTGACCTTCCCAAGATAAGTTGTTTGACAGAGTCGTCTTCTTTTTCATTATTTTGCAATGAATCAGCGGAGCACAAGATTTTTGAGAACACCACCACCGGATACAAGTTAGCAAAAGAACTACTAATCATCAAAGTGTAGCCGAAACGAAATGATGTTCTAGTTCTAGGTTTGACTCAAGTTGGTGTAGCCACCAAAATGACTCATCTCAAATTCTATTGCAGAATGCACGCAGACTCGCGGCACCAGTTGTTGCACGACGAAAATTAGTCTTAGATAACAATATGTCATTTCTCAGGAGACCTCTCAGTCTTAGGTTCATGGTTTTCTGAAAATTCACTCAAATTTGAGTCAGACAATCATTGGTTAGATATGAAGCAAGTACAAAATTACTCAGCATTAAAGGCTACCCATTTTGTTGGTTAATCAAGCATAGTTCCTGTGTGATAATTCACGCACCTGCACAGGTATTTTGGTTCACCTCTCTTCCCATGTTTAAGCTGCAATAATTTCGGTATCGGTTTCGGGTTTTGATTTACCTTTCAGATCTGCATTGAGTATTCTCAGAACGAATACTCCAAATAGAATTGCATAAATTATAGGCTGAGAAATAGACTTCAGATGAGTCGAATCCAAAAGTGAGGCAGATTTGAAGTTTCGGTTGAAAGTGTTGAACGTTTACTGATTTGTGAGTCATCCTGAACACTTGGAAGCGATCCCATTTTCAAGCCTAAAAATCAATTTATATATATTTTTTGCATTTGCATTTTAATGACATCATTCTACTTCCATTTCCACCAAACACAGAAAAATGTTGTTGAGGTTAGATTTTGTGATTACATGTAATAAAAACAGGACCCGAAATCGGAACCAGAGGGACAGAAATTGTGGTCACAGAGATCTCACGTAGTAGACCAATTTAAACTTAATCTTCTCTTGTTTCATGATTTTTGGATTTTATTTGATCGAAATTGAAACAACCTATCCAAACTCCTTGTTCGTTTTCCCGCGGTGGTGCCTGATTGCCGCCGATTATGGTCCCCAGCCTCCCAAGCTGATTCTTTTGAACAAAGAGATGGAATTGAACATTTTTCTGAAAGAATGGTTTCATCTCAGTTATTTGATGCAATTGAAAGGCTAATGGTTCCATCAGATGGAAACGGTCAAGATCAGAACAAAAAAAACGACGACGAGGAGAGCACATATTGGTTTTCCTTGGATGATTTTGTAGTTGGTGTGTGGTATGGTGGTGAGCAGAACCAAAAGATGAGAGGAAATCAAAATTGTTTCTTCAAGTAAATCCCATCAAGGTTCTTATTTCTCTGTTGGCCTGGCTCTGATGCTGATGGTGTCATCCTTTCCAAGTCCAAGTGAATCGTGGTGGCTCTTCAATGTTATTAGCTAGACGAAGAGAACTAGAATAGAACCCTACAGTCACACATGGTAGCACCATCTCATCTGAAAACGACCCTTGCATTGGAGAAACTTTTATGATGAGGAAGACACATATGCAGAAGTATTCAAACTGATACTTACTCCAACACATGGACTAATCCATGTTCACAGGAAATGCTCACTTGTTTGAAAATAGTTGTGGTTGTAGTGCAGTCTCTCAGTGCAAGGGTATGACATTACATTCGAGACATTTCCGTCCTGGGTCATGACCTTTTTCTCTACTGCAAATGATAAAATGACTGCAGTTCCTTTCCTCCCTAAGTACTCAAATGGTCGCACAGATAATGGATATGATGTGCGAAGAAAGCTGCTTTGGTTGCTTTGCTTTGTAGAAATAGTGGAAATCCACAAGGGAGCTCATTTGGTCCCAAACCAATACAATAATGGGAGAGTCACTCCTTCTTGCTAAAGTATTTTCCAATTTTCTCACGTAGTCTCTCTGTGCAACAGCAGCACTACTAGGAGGACTCGAGAGTCCGTTTCAATCAAATCTCTACGACAAAACTACTCTGAAGTAAAAGTACATTTCCTGTCATCTCTTTCCCTTCCACCAGAAGCTAAGCATTTCCACAAATCTAAGGATTTTTTGACTTCTTTCTATTCAGTGGACTTCCTTTAGGAATTCATGAATAGCCCAGAGCAAGGGCTGGCTGGAATCGGGGGAGGAAGAACTTCTTGCCTTTGCCTTGCCTTGCATACCATCCAATTTCATTTCTTATTCTTTAAAAGTCGGAACTGTGGGAACCACAAAGCATTCGGACTGGACAGGATGTATGTTTACTTGCAAGAGATTATTATGCAACGACACTACAAGACTAGAATGTATGAGGTGAGGTATTTGAGTTCCACACACCCATTTAAAGATCTAGAAATGTTTGAATACAATGTATGGTGGATGGGATGATGAAGTCTTGTGATGTGAGCGGTCCAAAAAATAATGAATGGAAATTGAGGATCCAGGTAAAGGTATAAGCTGGCAAGATGGGTGCGGTAAATTGCATGAGCGCCCACAAAGAGTCGGCGGAGAATAGACCATGAATGATTTTGGCTCCGACAGGTATTTCAAGGGCAAACTAAACCCGGTTCTGGGATGCCCAAATCTTCTCGTTTTGCTTTGCTTCAGATTTCATTTAAAGTAAGATGGGCACCGGATGTTAGGGGGTGGACTTACTTTCTTCGGTTGCTTCATTCAAAGATTACAATAACATAATCCGTAATCTATTTGTCAGGAGCAACAATCGTAAGGGATCCCAAATCCCAATCTGCGAATCATTAATCGCTGAATTAAGTTTAGACGGTGAAATCGATACTTTGTTTGCTCTGATTTATTTTCTATTTGACAAATCATACTGATGAACATTAATCGAGCTAAGATTATATGTAACACAATTATTCTTGCTATAATAACAATTAGATTCCAACTCGGTCTTCGGCCACAAATATTCATAATCTGCTATCACACCATACGAATTTGCAACCCGGAATTAAAATACCATAAAGAACTACGCCCTCCCGCTGGACACCGGGATGGAGTGGGATAAAATTTAGCCTGGCTAATGCATGCATTTCTTGCTAAAAATAATTTATGATGTTTTGCCGATATAAAAAGAGATTAATGTTATTTTTATTGCACCAATTAGTTAAAGCCAAATTACAAAATCACACACATTACAATATCGCCAATCG